>MU106423.1:0-104474 GCA_012274485.2 Sinapis alba | reverse complement strand
ATATATATATATATACAACAAATTAAGACCTAACCTGATTAGCAAACCCCACACCTACACCCAGCAAAAGTCTACCGATGATGAGCATTGTGACATTAATGGCAAAGGCGTTGATTAGTGCACCGGTGAGGAAAGCAAGTCCACCGGTAAACATGGAAACCTTTCGTCCATATTTCCTAGTAACAACCGAAGCCACAAAGGAAGCTACCAAAGCTGCTAAGTAGAGAGAAGAAGTAAACAATTGGAGCTTTTGGTCATCAAATTTGCAGTAAGCCGTGTCGTGCTTCGCATTTTCCCTCTGCCTCTCTAACTGTGGGAAGAACTTGCTAAGAAACTCATCCATTGATGTCACACCTCCTGAGATTCCAAGGTCATAACCAAACAGGAGACCTCCCATGGCCGCAACCATACATGTTATGACAACGAAAACTGTGACTCCTCCTTCATAATCTCTTCCACCACTTCCTCCTTCTGACACAAAAGCTCCTCCTGCCATTTTATTGCTTTTGTTCTTAGAAGGATGGAAGGAATGTTGTGGCTTAATTTGAAAATGGGGTTCCCTTTGTGATCCTTTAAATAGATAATGTAATGACACTATAATTAGGGATTGGATTACGTGTATTGTGTAATAGATTTCATATTTATCTTTGTTTGGCTTACAATATGGTTAGGAGAAGTAGCTTGTTAGTAACAAGAGTTGGTTAACGTTAGACACCAAGTTTCATGCAGAGTTTTTACTGTATTTGACTGTTTGTTATACCGTTTTTCTCTATACCTTTTACGTATCTTTTCATTTATTTAAAATATCATTCAGTATTCTTTGTCTGTAAAGTTTTTTTTTATAATGTTTTCGACATACCCAAATATAAAAGCTTTGTCACATTGATATATGGATAAAAAATAACATAGCGAATAATAGGTATGGTAGGCGTCATTAATTGTGAAGAAGTGATCTATAGTTTTGAGGAAAAACAAGAGATACAACACACACTTCATATACCATTTTGGTGAAGTCTTCTACATATTCATTAGGAATTGTAATAAGCAGTATGCTATCATTTGCTTATGTTCCATGATTCCATCAAGTGACCATGTGGAGATGCTAATATTTTGGGAGATTGCACCAATATATGGTTGGAGTTAAGTCGGTCCCAGTGTTAAGCAATAATATAAAATATTGGATATATTAATTGTTAGTAGATTATAATGTAAATAATGAATAATCATTGTAAAATTGGATATGTGTATGTTAGTTGATGAAAATGTTAAAAGTGGAATCAAAAATACTAAAGCAATTTATATATGGTTGTTGGATATTGTTGAGAGTCCTCATGAGGTGATAAATAGGCCATTGCAACAACCTCTAAAGATGCATCATGATTTATATAAGGAATATAGAACATACTCTGATGATGTTTCATGATGTAATAGCTAGGGAAATGCAACAACCTCAAGTGCAACCTCAACCACTTATGCCGTCACCACCTCCCTTGGCTACACCAATGTTACTATTTATAAATTTCATGAAGAATATGAAGAAACCACGTTTCGAAGGAGGGTCGGATCTCTTTGAAGTTGACCAGTGGCTTTGAACCATGGAGAAGAACTTTGAGACCATGATAAAGACGCGGTAGAATGGTGGGAGAGTATGGACCGTCAATTAGGACATCTGATCACCACTTAGGCAGTATTCAAAAAGGAATTTGAACGTAAGTATTTCACCCCTGAGTCCAAGTAAAGGCTTCAACGCCAGTTTGCTAATCTGGTACAAGGAGATAAGACAATTAGAGAATATGAATCTGAATTCATGCAACTGTGACGACACATGCTGCAAGGAAAATATGATAAGGAGAACATGATTATCCAACTTTCTATTTAGTCTGAAACCAGAGTTGGAAAATCGGCTGGCAGTCTGGAACTACGAGAGTGCAATTGAGTTATTGAAAAGGTTGTGAATGTGAAGATCGGATTAGAAGCTGAAAAGGCAGCAATGAATAAATCCAAGCAGCATTAAGAAAGAAAACATGGTGACAATCAAGGATAAAATTCAAGAGTATACATGATTTGATGGTTTGTGATGTCGATGGTGTGGCAGTGACTACGAACATCTTGTAGATTGAAAGAATTTTTCATCAGGGGAGAAGGGGGGAGTTAGACTGTGGCGAAGGACCACATTGATGCTAGATCTAGTGATGGTGGATCTGTCCTAAGAAACCTTAACCAGTGGTATAAATATGAAGAGACTCTCGACAATATCCCGACAACCATATATAAATAGCCTTTAGTATTTTTATTCCACTTTTAACATTTTCATCTGCTAACAATACACATATCCAATATTTACAATGATTATTCGTTATTTACATTATTTATCTGCTAGCAGTTAACATATACAATATTTTATATTATAGCATAACACTTAGACAAACATCACCCAACCATACATTTGGTGCAGTCTCCCAAAATATTATTACATCTACATGTATTTGTTTTAGGTTTATATAATTTCAATTAAATTTATATATATTTATTTAACTAATTTTTAAGTCAAGTTCTGAATTTTAATAAAAATATAATCACTGTTATATAAATTTTTAGTTTTAGTTTTATTATATGTGTATAAGTTTTTGATTTCATCTTAATTTTGTGAAATAAAGTAAAAATGTTAATTTTAAATGCTAATAATTTGTGTGTTTTAATATTATGTTGTAAAATTGAAAATTTATATAAATATAGTAATAATAAATTTAAAAGAGAAATTGTTTATTAGGTGTGTCTCACATTTGTTTTAATTTATTTTAAACATATTAAAACTGAAACATAGTAATACATATTTTAGTATGTCTTGTTAATTTTTTAATATTTTTTTAGTATAAATGATTTTGTATTAAAAAATTATATTAATATGTTGTATGATTGATAAAAAACTCATATAAATCTATAATCGTAAAATACAAATTGTAACCTATTCCACTATACTATGAAATATTATAAATATTATCTAAACTTAATATTTTTATTTTATCAAGTAAATATATAATTATCTAATTTTCATTTCTAATTTTATTTTTTTATTTTATAAATTATAATCCTTTATCCATGATTTGATATCTACTTTTATAGTTAAAGTATATTGTAAAATCTTGGAATTTTTGTTATTTGTGTGTATATAAACTTTAGTTTACTTTTATGATTTAAAATTAATTAAGATATTGAGTTACTTAAATATATTTAATTTTACTAATACTATATAATAATATAATTTTATATTGTGTATATAATTCATAATTAAATTAATGTTGAATGTATAATATTTATGAAATTATTTCATTATTTTAATATTTTTAAAGATTTTTTTTAAAAAATAAAACTATATATTTATAATTAAAAGTTTTGTAGCTCGATCAAGAGTTTAAATGAAATCTCTTGAGACCTACTTGCTCAACTAAAAATCTTGAGATAAGTTTCTTAAAACCACTTCTTCTTGTATTGAAGATGTTAATCCAATGAAAGCAAGAAAATAAAAGAAATCTCTTGTTTATTAATTACCAAAGGCTGCAAAACAAAGCTTGCAACCTAAAGACTATAAATAGGATACTTAAACATTATTTAAATATTTAAAAAACTCTTAAATATTTTAAAACAGTATGTTCATAATTTTTTAAAAATATAGTAAGACTTGATTAGATTGTTTAATGTTAGAAAACTATATGAATATGCTTTAGTTATTTTATTTTAGATATATTTAAATATTTATGTTGAATTAATTGAATAATAAAAAAATTTAGGCGATATATTAGAATACATAGTTAATATTAAGATTCAAATTTGATAATATCACATTGTAGTCCATGTTTTAGTTTAGTTTTAATAGTATTAATAATATAGTAAATACTCTATAAATTTATTACATCTATATTATAACAATTTTGTTAATTTATAGAACTTTTAATTAAAATGAATGTTTCCCTTTTTGATTTATATTTAGAAAATATTTTAAATTTATAAAATAAAATAAAATTAATTTCACGATATTAGAGCAATTAAAGTTCTTGCTTTAAATTTTGTATTTTTATTAAATTATTGATATATTTCTAATTATCATAACTATATATCTTATAATATAAATTCCCTTTAAATTTAGTTCAAAAATAACATCAAGATATTGAAATAAAAAGAAAAATTAGAGATAAATTTTATTTTAATGAGAAATATATAAATAAATACAATGTTTTGTTTATGTTTATATAAACCTTATACAAGTTTTATACGTGGCAGTTATTAATTTACGATTTTAATGAGATAATATATCATCTAAGAGTTTTGAATTTTTTATCTTATTATTTTTATCGAAGGATATCATATTTTCACTGGTCCAACTTGAGACTATTTTTTAATTAACTTATAAAGCCAATATTCTACACTAGAGTGTATTCTATTTGGCATAATTTGAATGATTTAATTTTCAATTAAGTTTTAGATGATCTTGAATAAATTATATAAGCTACTATGATTTTAGTGAAAACAATGTAACTTTGTAAGTAAAACTATAGAATTTATATTTTATGTATTTAACTAAAATATCATGAAAATTTTAAAAATCACTAAACATTTAAAAAAAATATATTTTTAAAAAAATATTTCTTAGTATTTTTTTAAATTTTTGTGAATAATAAAAATTTATTATTTTAATATAATTACTTCAAATTTTGTATTGAATAGATCTTATTGATTTTCCGTCTTGACAAATACTTTATAGTATTATTAAATTTTCAAAGAAAATACATATTTTATCATCTTCTATCTTATTAAAACAGAAGTACAAAATAATACTTTCCTAAATTTAAGTATTCTTTTTTTACAATTATCACTTTTTATTAAATATATTCGAACCACTTCATTTATTGTGTTTTTAATTAATTATAACTTCTTCATTTATTGTGTGTTTTAAATAATTCAACAATATTTATTACAGAAGTACAATACATAACTTACCTATTTTAAGTGTTGTATTATATCTTTATATTGATTTTTTCCTAACTATTTCATTAGTTGTTTTTTTTTAAAATAGTTTGACAATATTTATTTTATATTTCAACTATATTAATTTTACAGGTTTGAATGAAATTGTTCAATTTTTACAAGATTTCAAAACAATTAATGAAAAGATTTTATTTGTTTACAGAATCAGTTAGGCAGGAGCATTCAAGTACAAGTCATTTCTTTCGGGTATCATTTTTGGGTTCTGAAATTATGCCATGTTTGGTTTTATAAATTTATGGGTGAAATTGAGTTGGATCTTTCTGGATCATGACATGTTTGTTTCTGGTGTATATGAACTTAAAAAAAAAAAAAAACAATGTATATGAAACAGATTCAGATATTTGTACCACAATTAACCATATTACCCTATTCAGTTCATGTATTTTGTATTCGAGCGTTAAAAAAAAACATAACCAAAAGTAACAATATTACCCAATTCAATCTGGTCTCGGTTTTCATGTATAAAAACATAAAAATATTCAAATAACTAGTATACAATTACTTATATGGTTAAACGTCTAAAATTTATTAACATTAATTATTAAAAATATTAATTTATAAAAAGTTATAAAAAAATATACGGGCGGACGGGTCAATCTCTAGTTTTCTGGATTATAATTCCAAGAAATGCTATATTTCCATTTAGTTTATTGAATACTGAATCTAATAGCATGCATATGTTTTTGGTTTATTGTGTGAATGATGCATTTGGTTTATAGTATTATATAAAAAATGTAAAAGACTATAAAGAAACATCGTATATATTTGATAATGAATCAGGTAACTAACAAATTATCTAGACAGTATTAACGTGAAAACAACTCATAATTGATCATGAACATATATATGACAGAACCAATTACACTTAAACCGAGTTGGTTTAGTTTTCATCATGACCACCAGTAACTGCATCATCTGGAATGTAACTTTTCCAGAACCAATGTTGCTTCCAAACTCTTCCCATCTCTTCAATGGGAACACCTCTGGTCTCCGGAAACAAAAAGTAGATGAAGATGGTCATGATGGCAACCATGCCTCCAAAGAAGTAGAAGAGACCAAACTTCATGTGACAAAGCATTGTCAAGAAGAATTGACCGATGAGGAAAGTGAAGAACATGTTGACTGAGACGTTGATGGCTTGTCCCGCTGGTCTGATTTCCAGTGGACAGATCTCACTGGGTACTAACCAACCCAATGGACCCCATGACCATGCAAATCCAGCAACGTACACACAAATGAAAACAAGAATCCAGTCTGCTGTTGCTGGTGTCAAGGTTCCGGTTCCCGTGGTTCCGAATTTTAAACCGATAAATGAACCAACAAGAATCTGAAAACATAAGCAAAACATGCATCAAACATATGTGACTTTGTTTAGGAAAAAGAAAGAAAGAAAGAAAGAAAGGTTATGTAAAACTGATTTGTACCTGGCATATGAACATTTGAATGCCACCTTCAAGGAAAAGAAACCTTCTTCCAAATCTATCAGCCGAGTAGAGGGAGACAAAGGTGGCGAGCACGTTAACTACACCGGTTATTACAGCCGACATAAGAGCAGCATCATCTCCAAAACCAAGAGTCTTGAAGAGAACAGGAGCGTAGAACATAATGACATTAATTCCAGTAATCTGCTGGAAAAAGGGAATGGCCGAGCAGAAGACTAAAGCTGGTCTGTATTTGCTCTGCATGATGTTTTTCCATGGATGTTCTACCTTTTTAGCAGCTTCACATGCATCGCGTATATCTTCAAACTCATGGTCAACGTTCTCGGTTCCTCGTACTTTCTTCAACATTTGTTTTGCTTCCTCGTATCTGCCTCTCTCAAGCATTGAGTTTGGTGTATCGGGCAAAAAGAATGATCCGATCACCATAAGAAGTGCTGGAACAGCTGCTAAACCTAAAGAAACCCTCCACCCATTCTTAGCCATATTAGATGTTCCATAGTTGATCAGATTCGCCACCAAGATTCCAGACGTAATAGCCACCTGGAAACAAATGTTTAGAGCTCCTCTTATCTTTGCTGGAGCCATTTCCGAGAGGTAAACCGGAGTAGACTGAAAAAAATATTAAGAGCTGTCATTAATATACATATACATATAGAAGATTTAATTTCCTCTTTTAGGTCTATAATGTTGCATGAGGCATATCACATATTTAGATGATATACAAACCCACACAAAAGATAATAATATATATATATATATACAACAAATTAAGACCTAACCTGATTAGCAAACCCCACACCTACACCCAGCAAAAGTCTACCGATGATGAGCATTGTGACATTAATGGCAAAGGCGTTGATTAGTGCACCGGTGAGGAAAGCAAGTCCACCGGTAAACATGGAAACCTTTCGTCCATATTTCCTAGTAACAACCGAAGCCACAAAGGAAGCTACCAAAGCTGCTAAGTAGAGAGAAGAAGTAAACAATTGGAGCTTTTGGTCATCAAATTTGCAGTAAGCCGTGTCGTGCTTCGCATTTTCCCTCTGCCTCTCTAACTGTGGGAAGAACTTGCTAAGAAACTCATCCATTGATGTCACACCTCCTGAGATTCCAAGGTCATAACCAAACAGGAGACCTCCCATGGCCGCAACCATACATGTTATGACAACGAAAACTGTGACTCCTCCTTCATAATCTCTTCCACCACTTCCTCCTTCTGACACAAAAGCTCCTCCTGCCATTTTATTGCTTTTGTTCTTAGAAGGATGGAAGGAATGTTGTGGCTTAATTTGAAAATGGGGTTCCCTTTGTGATCCTTTAAATAGATAATGTAATGACACTATAATTAGGGATTGGATTACGTGTATGGTGTAATAGATTTCATATTTATCTTTGTTTGGCTTACAATACGGTTAGGAGAAGTAGCTTGTTAGTAACAAGCGTTGGTTAGCTTTAGACACCAAGTTTCATGCAGAGTTTTTACTGTATTTGACTGTTTTGTTAGACAGTTTTTCTCTGTACCTTACATATCTTTTCATTTATTTAAATTATCATTCAGTATTCTTTTTCTGCAAAGTTTTTTTAAAAAATGTTTTGGTGAAGTCTTCTACATATTCATTAGGAATTGTAATAACCAGTATTCTATCATTTGCATATGTTCAATGATTTCATCAAGTGATCATGTTGAGATGCTAATATTTTTGGAGATTGCACCAATGTATGGTTGGAGTTAAGTCGGTCCAAGTGTTAAGCAATAATATAAAATATTGGATATGTTAATTGTTAGTAGATATTTTCTCTGACAGTTTAGAAACTCTTCACCCACTTAGCCTTCTTTTAATTGGAAAATTATTTTCACTAAATTAAAGTGTTTATTTTTAAAAATTTAAGAACTTTACGTAGGTTCTACGGATGTGTATGCTCTTACGTATCTTTTCATTTGTATAAATATATAAGACAGTATTCTGTCTGTTATTTTTTTTCTTTTAATATATAATCCAAATGAGATACCAAGACATTGCTTATCCTTCTCCTTTTCTTGTTCTTGGTGATATGCTAACCAGCTCAGTGTGAGAAGGCACTGCTTCTCCTTCTCACAGTGAGTTCGAAATCTCCAAGATGCTTTGCAGGTTAGCTGTCTTGAATATTATCTCAAATACTCTGTCTCATTTAGAAGCAGTCATTGTGTTATTATATTTAAGTTTGACTATGATGTAGGTATGGATGTATAATGTTGGCATATACAATGCCAGCAAACACAGAACACATAACTGTTCTTCATGTTGTCACTAGAGAAGATTGTTGAAGAACACACGCAGAGAGACTTGTGATGGATATTGAGAAAGTGATGCATGAACTTGATGAGCTTCCGTCACGAGTGATCCACAAAATTTCACTAGGAGAGGTTAAGAAGTGAAGATAACGGCGACAACATGGTGGTTACGGTGAAGAAAAGCGATATAGAGAAGCCGAAAGAAATCAATGTCAAGAAGAAGACCAACAAACCCATATTTTATTGATGCCAGACCTCATAAGTAGATTGGTTTTTGACTGAGTTTGTATTTTCATTGCATTGGTTATAAATTTTGAAAGACATCATTTATCTGTTTTTTTTTTTTGAATTTAAAAGGTGTGATTTAATCACGAATGAGAGATACCATGGCACTGCTTCTCCTTTTCTTCTTCTTTTTGTTTTTGGTGATATGCTATTGTTGTGAATCAATTGTTTTGTATTATATATTAAAAATTATAGTATAGCAGAATATCACATAATGCATTGACAAATTGTCACGCGTGGTGAAGGAGAAATTCATCCATTTTCATGTTAAATTATCACATATATCAATGCATGAATATATTTTTACTTTTTCTCACACTATGGCTATTCTACAAATGGTCCGAATTTAAAAATCTTGAAAGACATCCATATATACAAGGCAAAAAAAAATTTTCTCCTTTTTGTCCTCTTTGTTTTCTTCCTCGCCTTCTCCCTTTTCTTTCTCATTTTCTTCTTCTTTGTGATGTGTTGTGACTTAATTATTTTGTATTATCTATTTACAAATTATAATATAGTATAATATCACACAATGCATTGACAAATTGTCACGTGTGGAGAAATAGAGATTCATCCATTTTCATGACAAATGATCACACATATCAATGTTTCACTATGGTTATTCTATAAATTCACCCAATATTTTTTTTTTTAATTTCTCTTTTTCAAAATCTGGTTTTCAATTTATTTTCTTTCTAAAATCTCTTTTTATGTATTTGTTTTCAAGTACTTTTCCAAAAAAAAAATTTGGGAAAAAAACTTTTTAAAATAAACTTTAGAAAGATCATCTTGAACGTGTATGATATCTTCCTAAATTTGTAAAAATAATAATTCATAATTCATGAAATTCTTAATAAATATGTAAATCGACTTATTAAATGTAACTTATATATATATACATACATATATATGTATAGAAGTTTTTCATAAATGTGTATGTCATTTTCCTAAATTTGATGTGTATGCATATTTAGAAAACTATTATGTAATATATAACATTTTTATAAACTTACAAGATTCTTTTAGATATAAATAATATCTTTATAAATCATGCTTTCCGTCGGTCAAACCAACGATTCTTGCATCTGCTCCCTCTATTATATAACCGGTCCCATCTCTCTCCAAACCTAACGTGGTTTTCTGAAAACTTTATAAAGATGTTATACATATTAAGAATATCTGACTAAATATATATATAATTCAAATTGAGCAATGTATTCATTTAAATGTGTTTTGAATACATATTTATAAAAAAAATCTTAGTATATGAAGACGTTTAAATATTTATCAATATATTATTAAATCCTAGAAAGATATTATACTTATTTGGGAATTTCTTCATAATAGCATTTATGATATTGAATTATATGCAATAGTCGAAGAAGTTAAACATTAGGACCATTACCTTTTTCGCTAAGAGTTCATGCGGTTTACGCATCATGACGCCATTAAACATTAACTAGTCAAGAGAAGCTTTTTTCAAGACATGCAACTTGGGTTTATTTTCTCCAGCAGTTCACTTTTGTGATCAAACATATATTTGGTGTCTCTAATCGTGTGACGCCACTCTGTTTTGGCCGTCTTTCATGTTGCCGTTCCAGGTCTCAACACCCTCTTAGATTTATACCCTCTTGACCCATTCTTCAGTCGCATATATGCAGATGTTGTTGCTGGCTTGAACTCGTCTTACACCATTCATGACAGGTTTTTGTTTTCAGACTCTCATTTGTGTATACTGGATTGTAGTATTCGACTGCAACTGATTACAGACTTTCATTCTAAAGGACACGTCGGCTGCGACCGCACACTCCACTTGATTGTTTCTTCATACTTTTGGCCTTCTCTTCGGCGGGATGTTGAAAGATTTGTCGAGAGATGTATAAGGTCTCAGAGATCAAAAGGGCATGTTTCTAACGCGATACTGTACTTTCCATTACCAATACCAACTCAGCCATGGACCAATATAAGTATGAATTTTGTCATGGGTCTTTTGCGAACACAACGCGGTTTTGATTCAATCTTTTTGGTAGTTGATTGTCTTTCAAAATAGTCCACTTTACTTGCAAACGTACCACAGATTCTGTTCAGGTCGCTACGTTGTTCTTCCAAGAAGTATATTGCCTTCATAGTCTTCCATCATCTATTGTCTCCGATCGGGGTTCACGCTTTCTTGGTCACTTTTGGAGTTCTCTTTGGGAAGTTTTAGGTACAATCTTGAACATAACCTTGGCATATCATCCACAAACTGATGGACATACAAACGTTACTAATTGTTCGCTTGGCAATCTTCTTCGCTGTTTAGATCCTAGGATAATTAATAGATGCAAAATTATTATTGATTTCCTAACTGAATTTTGAATGGGCAAAATACCTATCTGCAAAAAAAAATTGGTTTATGGATTTTCTAAACTTATAAGAATAATATTTAATGCTTGTTTGAATTGATTGAATTTGCAAAGAATTTTTGAGATTTTAGATTTAGACATAGATAATATTGTGTTTCGAGTTCAAAAATGATTCTTAATTAAACCCTTGATAATTTGATTTATTTGTGGTTCTGATTTATCTATGAATTTTCCTAGGTCTAACACATTCTCATATCAAACTTATAACAGCTTTTATTATGTTTTTACTTGCTTTTATTATATTGTCAAATTTAATTTAAAACCATATGTCTATTGAGTGATTCAAATTTTATGTGGATTCAAACTTTAAAAATCTTCACTGCACCTAAAAATTTGCAGACTAGGTTAAAAGGATAATTTGAACATATCAAACTATCCCGATATGAAACAAATAATAATTAGTAGCACTATGAAAACACTTGTAAAGGTCCCAAAGCCACTATGATATCATTATGAACTTGTTTTATAAGAATTTCTACTATTATGAATTTTGTTTGAATTTGTAAAATGACAAATTAAGCTTCTATATCCGGGTACTGTCGAAAACATTTCTTTCTTTAAAAAGAACTTTGCAGAAAAAGAATACTGAATGATATTTTAAATAAATGAGAAGATAAGTAAGGTATATAGAAAAACTGTCTAACAAAACAGTCAAATACAGTAAAAACTCTGCATGAAACTTGGTGTCTAACGCTAACCAACTCTTGTTACTAACAAGCTACTTCTCCTAACCATATTGTAAGCCAAACAAAGATAAAATTGAAATCTATTACACAATACACGTAATCCAATCCCTAATTATAGTGTCATTACATTATCTATTTAAAGGATCACAAAGGGAACCCCATTTTCAAATTAAGTCACAACATTCCTTCCATCCTTCTAAGAACAAAAGCAATAAAATGGCAGGAGGAGCTTTTGTGTCAGAAGGAGGAAGTGGTGGAAGAGATTATGAAGGAGGAGTCACAGTTTTCGTTGTCATAACATGTATGGTTGCGGCCATGGGAGGTCTCCTGTTTGGTTATGACCTTGGAATCTCAGGAGGTGTGACATCAATGGATGAGTTTCTTAGCAAGTTCTTCCCACAGTTAGAGAGGCAGAGGGAAAATGCGAAGCACGACACGGCTTACTGCAAATTTGATGACCAAAAGCTCCAATTGTTTACTTCTTCTCTCTACTTAGCAGCTTTGGTAGCTTCCTTTGTGGCTTCGGTTGTTACTAGGAAATATGGACGAAAGGTTTCCATGTTTACCGGTGGACTTGCTTTCCTCACCGGTGCACTAATCAACGCCTTTGCCATTAATGTCACAATGCTCATCATCGGTAGACTTTTGCTGGGTGTAGGTGTGGGATTTGCTAATCAGGTTAGGTCTTAATTTGTTGTATATATACATATATGCTTTGTGTGGTTAATTTGTATATCATCTAAATATGTGATATGCCTCATGCAACATTCTAGACCTAAAAGAGGAAATTAAATCTTTTATATGTATATGTATATTAATGACAGCTCTTAATATTTTTTTCAGTCTACTCCGGTTTACCTCTCGGAAATGGCTCCAGCAAAGATAAGAGGAGCGCTAAACATTTGTTTCCAGGTGGCTATTACGTCTGGAATCTTGGTGGCGAATCTGATCAACTATGGAACATCTAATATGGCTAAAAATGGGTGGAGGGTTTCTTTAGGTTTAGCAGCAGTTCCAGCACTTCTTATGGTGATCGGATCATTCTTTTTGCCCGATACACCAAACTCAATGCTTGAGAGAGGCAGATACGAGGAAGCAAAACAAATGTTGAAGAAAGTACGAGGAACCGAGAACGTTGACCATGAGTTTGAAGATATACGCGATGCATGTGAAGCTGCTAAAAAGGTAGAACATCCATGGAAAAACATCATGCAGAGCAAATACAGACCAGCTTTAGTCTTCTGCTCGGCCATTCCCTTTTTCCAGCAGATTACTGGAATTAATGTCATTATGTTCTACGCTCCTGTTCTCTTCAAGACTCTTGGTTTTGGAGATGATGCTGCTCTTATGTCGGCTGTAATAACCGGTGTAGTTAACGTGCTCGCCACCTTTGTCTCCCTATACTCGGCTGATAGATTTGGAAGAAGGTTTCTTTTCCTTGAAGGTGGCATTCAAATGTTCATATGCCAGGTACAAATCAGTTTTACATAACCTTTCTTTCTTTCTTTCTTTCTTTTTCCTAAACAAAGTCACATATGTTTGATGCATGTTTTGCTTATGTTTTCAGATTCTTGTTGGTTCATTTATCGGTTTAAAATTCGGAACCACGGGAACCGGAACCTTGACACCAGCAACAGCAGACTGGATTCTTGTTTTCATTTGTGTGTACGTTGCTGGATTTGCATGGTCATGGGGTCCATTGGGTTGGTTAGTACCCAGTGAGATCTGTCCACTGGAAATCAGACCAGCGGGACAAGCCATCAACGTCTCAGTCAACATGTTCTTCACTTTCCTCATCGGTCAATTCTTCTTGACAATGCTTTGTCACATGAAGTTTGGTCTCTTCTACTTCTTTGGAGGCATGGTTGCCATCATGACCATCTTCATCTACTTTTTGTTTCCGGAGACCAGAGGTGTTCCCATTGAAGAGATGGGAAGAGTTTGGAAGCAACATTGGTTCTGGAAAAATTACATTCCAGATGATGCAGTTATTGCTGGTCATGATGAAAACTAAACCAATTTGGTTTAAGTTGAATTGGTTCGGTCATATATGGTCATGATCAATTATGAGTTGTTTTCACGTTAATACTGTCTAGATAATTTGTTAGTTACCTGATTTATTATCTAAATATATACGATGTTTCTTTATAGTCTTTTACATTTTTTTTTATATAATACTATAAACCAAATGCATCATTCACACAATAAACCAAAAACATATGCATGCTATTAGATTCAGTATTCAATAAACTAAATGGAAATATAGCATTTCTTGGAATTATAATCCAGAAAACTAGAGATTGACCCGTCCGCCCGTATATATTTTTATAACTTTTTATAAATTAATAATTTAATAATTAATGTTAATAAATTTTAGACGTTTAACCATATAAGTAACTGTATACTAGTTATTTGAATATTTTTATGTTTTTATACATGAAAACCGAGACCAGATTGAATTGGGTAATATTGTTACTTTTGGTTATGTTTTTTTTTTAACGCTCGAATACAAAATACATGAACTGAATAGGGTAATATGGTTAATTGTGGTACAAATATCTGAATATGTTTCATATACATTGTTTTTTTTAAGTTCATATACACCATAAACAAACATGTCATGATCCGGAAAGATCCAACTCAATTTCACCCATAAATTAAAACCAAACATGGCATAATTTCAGAACCCAAAAATGATACCCGAAAGAAATGACTTGTACTCGAATGCTCCTGCCTAATTGATTATGTAAACAAATAAAATCTTTTCATTAATTGTTTTGAAATCTTGTAAAAATTGAACAATTTCATTCAAACCTGTCAAATTAATATAGTTGAAATATAAAATAAATATTGTCAAACTATTTTAATAAAAACAACTAATGAAATAGTTAGGAAAAAATCAATATAAAGATATAATAAAACACTTAAAATAGGTAAGTTATGTATTGTACTTCTGTAATAAATATTGTTGAATTATTTAAAACACACAATAAATGAAGAAGTTATAATTAATTGAAAACACAATAAATGAAGTGGTTCGAATATATTTAATAAAAAGTGATAATTGTAAAAAAAGAATACTTAAATTTAGGAAAGTATTATTTTGTACTTCTGTTTTAATAAGATAGAAGATGATAAAATATGTATTTTCTTTGAAAATTTAATAATACTATAAAGTATTTGTCAAGACGGAAAATCAATAAGATCTATTCACATCACAACCTTTTCAATAACTCAATTGCACTCTCGTAGTTCCAGACTGCCAGCCGATTTTCTAACTCTGGTTTCAAACTAAATAGAAAGTTGGATAATTATGTTCTCCTTATCATATTTTCCTTGCAGCACGTGTCGTCACAGTTGCATGAATTCAGATTCATATTCTCTAATCGTCTTATCTCCTTGTACCAGATTAGCAAACTGGCGTTGAAGCCTTTACTTGGACTCAGGGGTGAAATACTTACGTTCAAATTCCTTTTTGAATACTGCCTAAGTGGTGATCAGATGTCCTACTTGACGGTCCATACTCTCCCACCATTCTACCGCGTCTTTAGCTAAGTAATACACAACCATCTTCTTCTTAGACTCCTCAGAACACGTCATGGTCTCAAAGTTCTTCTCCATGGTTCAAAGCCACTGGCCAGCTTCAAAAAGATCCGACCCTCCTTCGAAATGTGGTTTCTTCATATTCTTCATGAAATTTATCAATAGTAACATTGGTGTAGCCAAGGGAGGTGGTGACGGCATAAGTGGTTGAGGTTGCACTTGAGATTGTTGCATTTCCCTAGCTATTACATCATGAAACATCATCAGAGTATGTTATATATTCCTTATATAAATCATGAAGCATCTTTAGAGGTTGTTGCAATGGCCTATTTATCACCTCATGAGGACTCTCAACAATATCCAACAACCATATATAAATTGCTTTAGTATTTTTGATTCCACTTTTAACATTTTCATCAGCTAACATACACATATCCAATTTTACAATGATTATTCATTATTTACATTATAATCTACTAACAATTAATATATCCAATATTTTATATTATTGCTTAACACTTGGACCGACTTAACTCCAACCATACATTGGTGCAATCTCCCAAAATATTAGCATCTCCACATGGTCACTTGATGGAATCATGGAACATAAGCAAATGATAGCATACTGGTTATTACAATTCCTAATGAATATGTAGAAGACTTCACCAAAATGGTATATGAAGTGTGTGTTGTATCTCTTGTTTTTCCTCAAAACTATAGATCACTTCTTCACAATTAATGACGCCTACCATACCTATTATTCGCTATGTTATTTTTTATCCATATATCAATGTGACAAAGCTTTTATATTTGGGTATGTCGAAAACATTATAAAAAAAAACTTTACAGACAAAGAATACTGAATGATATTTTAAATAAATGAAAAGATACGTAAAAGGTATAGAGAAAAACGGTCTAACAAACAGTCAAATACAGTAAAAACTCTGCATGAAACTTGGTGTCTAACGTTAACCAACTCTTGTTACTAACAAGCTACTTCTCCTAACCATATTGTAAGCCAAACAAAGATAAATATGAAATCTATTACACAATACACGTAATCCAATCCCTAATTATAGTGTCATTACATTATCTATTTAAAGGATCACAAAGGGAACCCCATTTTCAAATTAAGCCACAACATTCCTTCCATCCTTCTAAGAACAAAAGCAATAAAATGGCAGGAGGAGCTTTTGTGTCAGAAGGAGGAAGTGGTGGAAGAGATTATGAAGGAGGAGTCACAGTTTTCGTTGTCATAACATGTATGGTTGCGGCCATGGGAGGTCTCCTGTTTGGTTATGACCTTGGAATCTCAGGAGGTGTGACATCAATGGATGAGTTTCTTAGCAAGTTCTTCCCACAGTTAGAGAGGCAGAGGGAAAATGCGAAGCACGACACGGCTTACTGCAAATTTGATGACCAAAAGCTCCAATTGTTTACTTCTTCTCTCTACTTAGCAGCTTTGGTAGCTTCCTTTGTGGCTTCGGTTGTTACTAGGAAATATGGACGAAAGGTTTCCATGTTTACCGGTGGACTTGCTTTCCTCACCGGTGCACTAATCAACGCCTTTGCCATTAATGTCACAATGCTCATCATCGGTAGACTTTTGCTGGGTGTAGGTGTGGGGTTTGCTAATCAGGTTAGGTCTTAATTTTTTATATATATATATATATATTATTATCTTTTGTGTGGGTTTGTATATCATCTAAATATGTGATATGCCTCATGCAACATTATAGACCTAAAAGAGGAAATTAAATCTTTTATATGTATATGTATATTAATGACAGCTCTTAATATTTTTTTCAGTCTACTCCGGTTTACCTCTCGGAAATGGCTCCAGCAAAGATAAGAGGAGCGCTAAACATTTGTTTCCAGGTGGCTATTACGTCTGGAATCTTGGTGGCGAATCTGATCAACTATGGAACATCTAATATGGCTAAAAATGGGTGGAGGGTTTCTTTAGGTTTAGCAGCAGTTCCAGCACTTCTTATGGTGATCGGATCATTCTTTTTGCCCGATACACCAAACTCAATGCTTGAGAGAGGCAGATACGAGGAAGCAAAACAAATGTTGAAGAAAGTACGAGGAACCGAGAACGTTGACCATGAGTTTGAAGATATACGCGATGCATGTGAAGCTGCTAAAAAGGTAGAACATCCATGGAAAAACATCATGCAGAGCAAATACAGACCAGCTTTAGTCTTCTGCTCGGCCATTCCCTTTTTCCAGCAGATTACTGGAATTAATGTCATTATGTTCTACGCTCCTGTTCTCTTCAAGACTCTTGGTTTTGGAGATGATGCTGCTCTTATGTCGGCTGTAATAACCGGTGTAGTTAACGTGCTCGCCACCTTTGTCTCCCTATACTCGGCTGATAGATTTGGAAGAAGGTTTCTTTTCCTTGAAGGTGGCATTCAAATGTTCATATGCCAGGTACAAATCAGTTTTACATAACCTTTCTTTCTTTCTTTCTTTCTTTTTCCTAAACAAAGTCACATATGTTTGATGCATGTTTTGCTTATGTTTTCAGATTCTTGTTGGTTCATTTATCGGTTTAAAATTCGGAACCACGGGAACCGGAACCTTGACACCAGCAACAGCAGACTGGATTCTTGTTTTCATTTGTGTGTACGTTGCTGGATTTGCATGGTCATGGGGTCCATTGGGTTGGTTAGTACCCAGTGAGATCTGTCCATTGGAAATCAGACCAGCGGGACAAGCCATCAACGTCTCAGTCAACATGTTCTTCACTTTCCTCATCGGTCAATTCTTCTTGACAATGCTTTGTCACATGAAGTTTGGTCTCTTCTACTTCTTTGGAGGCATGGTTGCCATCATGACCATCTTCATCTACTTTTTGTTTCCTGAGACCAGAGGTGTTCCCATTGAAGAGATGGGAAGAGTTTGGAAGCAACATTGGTTCTGGAAAAATTACATTCCAGATGATGCAGTTACTGCTGGTCATGATGAAAACTAAACCAATTCGGTTTAAAGTGTAATCGGTTTGGTCATATATGTTCATGATCAATTATGAGTTGTTTTCACGTTAATACTGTCTAGATAATTTGTTAATTACCTGATTCATTATCTAAATATATATACGATGCTTTAGTGTTTTAAAGCCGCAACTAAGAAGCCAAAGTCTTTTGTCCAAAAAAAAAAAAGAAGCCAAAGTCTAAATCTTAAAAAAAAAAAAAAAGCCACAGTTTCAAACAATCAAACCTTATAATTCAGAAAATGATAAAAGAGGTATTTTCTTTGAAAATATATTAATACTAGAAAATATTTGTAAAGCCTGCAAATCAGGCATATATATTTAATAAAAAATTTGAAGTAATTATATTAAAATCTGAAAAACGTTTTTAAATTTTAGTGCTACTAAATTTGAAATTTAAAATATATTAAATTTTTTTAAAGGTATAATGATTTAATAATTTGATGAAGTTTTAAGTTAAATACATAAAATATAAATTCTATAGTTTTACATCAAATTTATGTTGTTTTAACTAAAAGCATAGTAACTTATATAAATTTACTTAAATCATCTAAAACTTTATTGAAAATTAAATCATTCAAATCATGCCAAATAGAATACAGTCCAATATACAATATAAACTTTATAAACTAATATACATAATAGGTTAATAAAAAATAAGTCTCAAGTTAGACCAATGCAAAATATAATATAGTTGTTAAAATAATGAATTTATAAAAATATCCCATGAAATTTAAGGTCTGGAATATTTTTTGTAATACATATATATATATATACAAAATTCTAGTTGGTTCATTTTATGCACATCACTAGTTTGTAACTTTTACAAGAAAATATTTTTGTTTAAACATATATTTCCCTTTTTCTAATATTTCATTACTTAGTTTGGATAAATTAATGTATCTGAAAATATTTTAGTTTAAACATATATCTTTCTCTTTTTCTAATATTTCATTACTTAGTTTGGATAAACTGAAAGTATCTATGGATGACTTAATTTTGTAAAAAAAATATTTCTAAACTGAAATATTTAGTACTGATGGCTTTTTTAAAGCTACTGATGACTAGTTTCTTGCTTTTGCATTAGAACTCTTTAGTTCTCAAATAAAGATTCACAAAAATGTTAAATAAGAGTACAAAAACATAAGATAAACTGATTTCACTTTTTTTTCTTTAGGCCCAACTTACAGTTGCAACAAAGAAATATTGAACAAGAAGAAAGAATTAACTAAAATCTAAGTCTATGCATAGAACAACAGAGCAGCTCTCTTTCAGGAATAACATTTCATTACTATTTCATCCTCTTAATTATTCACCTTTTTTCTTTTCAATTTTTTTTTCTGTCTTTTGCCCAAAGAAAATGATATTCATCATACAGACTTTTGTTGCATCTCAACAGCACTAACACCAACAGCTTCATCAGGTATAAACCTTCCCCAGAACCAGTGTGCCTTCCACACTCTGTTCATCTCTTCAATTGGTACATTCTTCGTCTCAGGCAACATCAAGTAGATAAATATCGTCATCATGAAGACAAACACCGCGAAGAAGAAGAATAGTCCAAACTTCATGTGACAGAGCATTGTGAGGAAGAGCTGAGCTACAAGGAATGTGAAGAACATGTTGACCGCTACGTTTATGGCTTGAGCTGCTGATCGGATCTCTAGTGGTGATATCTCACTAGGTACCAGCCATCCCAATGGTCCCCATGACCATGCAAAACCCGCTACATAGATGCAGATCAGTGCCACAATCAGATCAGCATCTGATTTACCTATGTTCCCTGTTCCAACCGTTCCATATTTGACTCCAATCATGACTCCAATAGCGATCTGCATCACACACACAATGATTTTTAAAGATTGATTGTTTAACAAGAAACAAAAAATAGGGTTAAGGGTTTTGTGTTACCTGAGAGATAAGCATCTGGATACCTCCCTGGAGAAACAAGACCCTTCTTCCAAACCTATCCACTGTGAAAACAGATACAAATGTACACAAGAGCTCGATGATTCCCGTTACCATAGCCGATAAGAGCGAGGCTTTGCTACCGAACCCTAGGGTTTGAAACAGAACAGGCGCATAGAATGTAATGACATTGATTCCAGTAAGCTGTTGGAAAAAAGGAATGAAGCAAGTCATGATCAGTTGCGGTCTGTAACGAGGAAGCAAGATGTTCTTCCACGGGTGTTTCACTTGCTTAGACTCCTCACTCGCATCAATAAGATCTTGAAACTCTTCATCAACTTCACTGGTTCCTCGGATAGACTGAAGCATTTTCTTGGCCTCTTCGGTGAAGCCACGTTCGATAAGCGAGTTGGGAGTGTCGGGAAGGATCAAAGCTCCGGTCATGATCATCATTGCAGGGACACAAGCTAACCCGAGTGAGATTCTCCATCCAATGTTGCCTTTCAGCTGTGCAGTGAAGTAGTTGATGATGGTTGCAACAACGATACCGAATATAATCGCTACTTGAAACCCATTGTTGAAGGCTCCTCTTAGATTCGGAGTGGCCATTTCGGACAGATAAACCGGAACAGACTGAAACCAAAAAACAAAAACGATTAGTACAAACCACACTTGTTGCTTCTTCGTCAAGTTAACAAAACAAAACTTACTTGGTTGGCGAATCCGACACCGAAACCGAGTAGAATACGACCAATGAGAAGCATGGCGATGTTTTGAGCAAAGCCATTGAAAGCAGAGCCGACAAAGAAGGTGAAACCACCGAGGAACATAGACCATTTCCTTCCGAAAAGTCTGGTTATTGTGGAGGCGAATAAGGAAGAGATCAAAGCCGCTACATAGAGAGACGAAGTGAAGAGAGTGAGAAGCTGACTATCGAATCGACAGTACTCGTCCTGGTGTGCGCTCTTCATCTTCTTCTGCACGTCAGGGAAAAACTCTTCCAAGAATGGCTTCATTTGGGTTACCCCTCCTACAAGAAATACAAAAAAAAAAACTATAATTACTCACTGGATATTTTTCATAGATCAGATCAAAGACAAACATGTTATAAACCTGAGATCCCGAGATCATATCCGAAGATAAGACCACCAAAGGCACCGATGAAACATGTTATGAACACTTTCGGTGTCAGTTTGTAGTTATAATTACGAACTCCTGGCGTTTGACTGACGAACCCTCCGGCCATTTCAACGATTTCACAAAAGAGTAGATTTTGCTTAAAACGACGTCGTGAGAGACGTAGTGTTGACTTCTTTGTTTTAGACAGAGGAAGAAACAGAGCAGATCTTTTTCTTTGTTGTCCTCTTTTCTTCTTGTTGTTTGTATATATCTCTCAGATAACTGATGGTAGATCTAATTCTAAAAAGAGCATTCGAGTAAGGAAAGAAAGGATTTGATTTTTTTTTGAAAATGGAGAAGAAAAGTTGAAATTTATAGGATTGAAATTTAACTGTCGGCTGACTTTGTGGTCGGAAGAAAGAACAGCTGTTCTTCTTCTTCTTCCACTTGCCTATTTCTCTGGATCTTATCTACTTCCACAAATCTCGTGTCTTTATACAGTTTTCTTTATTTTATTTTATTTAATGTAATACTCTTCTCTTTTTGTTGAAAAGTATATGTTTTTTTTTTGTAACACGAAAAGTATATAAGTTATAAGGAAGAAATAAATCAAATTACTCAATAATACTTGGGACAGTGTGCGAATTTAACGCTGGAAAATACATAATTATTACACAAAAGTCGTTATAAAACAGTCATACTCCTTCCGTTTCATATTACTTGTGGTTCTAAGGTTATGCACACATATTAATAAAACATATGATTTTGTATATTTCCAAAATAAAAACACAATTACCTATACACCTAACCATATTTCAACCAATTGAAAAATAAATTAAAAAATCTTATTAATTAATTTTGCATTGAAACTCTAAAACAACACTTATTTTGAAATGAAATTTAATGAAATTTTTTTCCTACAACTAATATGAAACGGAGTTACGAAACGGAGGAGTAATAAACACTCTCTTTACTTTGTAACTAGAACTACAATCTTGACTCAATTAAATTTAGTTTCGATATCTTTAATTGATTTTGTGGTAGTAAATGAGTAAACGCCTGCAAAACTCGGTCAATGGACAGGAAAGACCGCTACTATTTTTTATTTTAGATAAGATTTGTTTCCTTTTTTTCATTAAAATGAGATAAGATCTTTGAAACCAGTTTTTCTTTTCCTTATTGAATTACATTCAAAATCTATTTTCGATTTTCTACCTAATAAAGATATCTTTATGCTATTTCTTTCTTATGTTTTCAGTTTAAAAAGTGGTACGGAGTTGTCAAATCTCTATCCAGAACTTGAGGTCATTTGAAACGTAAATAACCTTTTTACTCGTGAACAGCCTTTCCATTCACATGCATGCATACGATCTCATTGAAGGGTAACGTTTTTATATTATTCGGAATGGGACAAACTTTCATTTAAATATATATATTATTTTTTGTTCATTATTAAGAGCATATTGTACGTCAAATTTAGGCATATATTATTTTTTGTTCATTATTAAGAGCATATTATACGTCAAATCAAATTGTTGAAAGATAAAATTTGTGTGTCAGAGGATATTCAAACATTGTAATCAAAACAGTTGGACCTATGGGGCTATTGATTACGATATGGAAACAAATGTATCTCCTTTGGTTTAATGAACTATTACCAGTGGGAAAAAAACATTTGCTGACAAGAAAAAAAAACAGAAACCAAAAACTAAGAATAAAATAAAATAGGCGAACAAAAATTAAGGGGGAGAACCATTTTTTAATGCAAGACAACTAAACAATCGTACGTGTATAATATGCCTCTTTTAAACTAATTTGGACGCAGACAAAAAAAAAAAAAAAAAAACTAATTTGGATAAGACCCTTACCGAAAATAATAGGTTTTCCTTTCTATATGCTACTAATTTCGTTATGACGGGATATGAGAAGGTTGAGGTCGAACGAGCCATGTAAATATATATCTCGACATTGTCTGCATCAGACCAAGTAATCTTGCTCACAAACTAGCTCCAAGATTTCTCAGTCACGACCACTGAGTGCCACTCCACTCGCCAGCTTGTCATGTAGACGACCAATACTATAATCGTCGTATTCATGTTCCAAAGAGAACAACAAAACATGGATGCTTCCCGTAATAGCCTTTGTGTCCAAACATTCATCTTAGGTAACAAGACTAGTTTCAATCTAGTCAACGATTCAGACCTAAACGTTTTTGATCTAATCTCTCGAGTCTCTGAATACCCAAGTTCTATTTATTAGATCTTATTTCTAGCTATAAAAAAACACAGATCGAATCATAGTTGTTTCCCATATCCCGATAGCACAAATACAAAAACAGATGAAAGAAGATACTAGAGTGCAAGAAGATGAAATTCAGATTATTTAAAGGATCCACAAGAAATCTGATGATGGTTTTGTTTATATAGTGTACAAACAGACAGCAAAGGTAATAAAGTTCTTAGCTTATGATCTTTTTCTGGATCCCTTCCTTTTGCTCTTTAGCTTTGTCCAGCTGAGGAAGTTGAAACCTCCGCGCTGCATACAGGGCAAATCTGCAGAATTTCGTGTCAGTTGAGCAGAGGATCATTCTCAATTTCTACAACTGCTTGTCTAAATGATGAGAAATAAATAATTGTTCCTAGTTCCAATGGAAGTTGATGCGGTGATCACATACTGTGTAGGTAGTCTTAGTACGGTATAAACAAGTTCAAATATCTGCTTACTAGCAACCAAACCCCTCAGTTTCGATGATGCACAATCGGCAAAAGCATAAACTCAACAAAAAAGCATGAGATTACAGTCTGTATGTTCTACATTTCTACTGACCACAAATTTTCCGGCTTTACACAGATCATTATTGTGGAACTATCAGGTGCTGTGGCGATTTTCTAGCATGATTATTATCTTATCCTCATCAAAAAGGGTATGCGTTGGTAGAGAAAGACAGTTTCAAACAGTCTCCCTAATTGTGTTTGTCAGGTTCTTGTAGAGTTAAATCTTCTCTAACAAGATCCCTTTTTTTTTGAAAGACGTACCTTGTTTATCTTCAACCAGTTATTTATGCACTCCGAGTGGTAAGAATGTTTGCATGGAAGCAGTATCAGGTCATCGTCATCCTCATAGTCTAAACGACATATAACACACCTGCATTAAGCATCAGAAAAGTTATTTATCAGGCTACAATCATGTCAGTGGTTTACTTAATTAGTTACAAAAAGGTATTACGACTCATTGGTCCCGTTCAGATTTTCTCCATCTTTATATCTTTTTGAAGGCAAAGATGCAATTGTAGCAGCAGACAACCCTCTACTCTCGGTTCCCACAACGTCGCCAAGCGCAAGCAACTCCTGCAAACATTGGATAGTGTAAAAGTTATAAGCCAACAGACGTGTTGGGCATCTGAATTATTGAACATCGAAATGCATGACGGGTGTTAACACTAGAGTCCCACATTTTTAACAATAGTATTCACATAAGCTATAAATCGTTTCACAAATCATGAGAGGGTCCAAAAGGCATAGCGCAAAAGAATGTTTTAATACCTCATATGAAAGCTCATCAGGATCCATCTCATCCCAGGCATCCTGCAAAAATAAAGTATACATAACGTGAGTGGAAACAGAATCAAATCACCTAAAAGAAGCCTTACTTTATATGATTCTCTACTCTGTAATTATAATTCTAGTTCCTTTTCCACAAAAGGGAACGGACTCTAACTTCAGTCCACCGCGAGGTCCTATACTGCAAGGTGTGAGTATAACTTTCTCCGATACCAGTGACCACTTAACGCTACCAGAATACAGTTGATTTGATTACCACACTGGTTAATGCATTTTGACCCTTCAAACATACAGTTACGCAAAATTCTACTAACATAAACGGTAAATAATTAGATACGACCTAGTACCAAAGCCCCAAACAATTTCATATAGTACGACTATCAAAATGATTACATGTCACACAATAAGTACCTTAAATACAAAGGGAAGAGTATCTAACCGGGCCTATGGACTTAAAGGTAACACCACAGACTAAACTGTCACGATAACAAAACAAACTAATGCCAGGACAGAGTCATGTATTATGTATTACTTCGACTATAGCAGGTTTCATGTCACAACTTTTTCCTTTGGCCACAAACATGACTAAACAAAAAATAGACTGGACAGTAGTTCATTTCACATACTGAGGCTAAAAGGTTCATATTCTCGACCAGAAAAAAGCTTACAGCTCAAGATCAAAAAGGGTTACCTCAGAAGTATGATCATCATCCTCTAGAACTTCAACCCCTGCAACCAATAACAGTTAGCACAATCCCAAACCAATTCTAGAACTTCCACCAAATAGAACCTGAGTGATATCATTAAGCGTACTCACGATTTGCTAACCCAGTCAAGGCAGACAACCTATCAGCCATTTCCCTTGCCTCAGCTTCCTGAATAGCTCTAGCAAAAGCTTCATCATCTGAATAACCAGCTTCCTCGGTGTCAGCGTTTCTGCCATCATTTTCTTGATCGTCTCCATTGGCATTCACATCGGGTGCATCTTCCTGAGGATCGTCATCGGTTTCATATTCGTCTTCATCATCCTCGGGGTCATCAAACTCATCCTCCTCGTATACATAGCTTCCAGTTTCCCAGCTCCCATAGTCACTGATTTCACTGTTCATTGTCAGCATCATATACGCTCGCTCCTGAAACGCATCAAAACAACAACAATTCAACAATCGAATATGAAGAAAGAGCATCTGAATAACCTAGAAACGCAGATAAAAATCCGAAACACAGAGACGCGAAAAGAAAGAGCCACACCTGTTCTTGAAGCGTGCGAGCGAGAGCAAGATCCGAATCGATTTGGCTCAGATTAGTGAAAGGAACTCTAGCGGAGGAAGATCGAGGAGGTAGCTCTCCAACCAAATTCGATCCACTCTCATTATCATCCACAGCCACCGCTACTGCCGTCTCCGCACCTTCCTCTCCTTTCTCGCTTCCACTTCCAGCTTCTGAAACGACACCGGTTTGACGATTCTCCGGCGACCGTACATCAGCGTCGTTAGTCTTGGTGGCTTGCTCGGCGGTGACGGCGACGTTGCTAGCGTGGTCGTTGTTGTCCTTCTCCATGGCCATGATTGTAAACTAGGGTTTTCGAATCGGTGATGGAACAAAGAGGGGGGATTCTCTTGTTGTGTGGGGGATTTGGTATCGAAAGGGAATTATTCAAGAATCGAAAGGCAAATAGTGCTTCGAATTTTGAATGTATATGCAATTGTTTTAAATTTACAAGGATTCTACTTCTTTTTTATTTCTTTCTAGAATCATCCCATATGTTTATTATCTACACCTACGACCTCCCCATTATCTACATCTACACCTACAATACTTATATACTAGGTGTTTGTTATCTACATCTACACCTACAATACTTATATATTATAACCTATGAGACTCAGTTAACTTCAATTTTCAACTTATCTATTATTATCAGAAATGGACTTAGCTTACCGTGTATTCAAGTGAGCTAATACCCGATTCCAATTTGCTTCCGTGCACACATGAATTTGCTTGAATATAACTCGTAGAANGTGTCAGCGTTTCTGCCATCATTTTCTTGATCGTCTCCATTGGCATTCACATCGGGTGCATCTTCCTGAGGATCGTCATCGGTTTCATATTCGTCTTCATCATCCTCGGGGTCATCAAACTCATCCTCCTCGTATACATAGCTTCCAGTTTCCCAGCTCCCATAGTCACTGATTTCACTGTTCATTGTCAGCATCATATACGCTCGCTCCTGAATCCCCGAAACAACAACAATTCAACAATCGAATATGAAGAAAGAGCATCTGAATAACCTAGAAACGCAGATAAAAATCCGAAACACAGAGACGCGAAAAGAAAGAGCCACACCTGTTCTTGAAGAGTGCGAGCGAGAGCAAGATCCGAATCGATTTGACTCAGATTAGTGAAAGGAACTCTAGCGGAGGAAGATCGAGGAGGTAACTCTCCAACCAAATTCGATCCGCCCTCATTATCATCCACAGCCACCGCTACTGCCGTCTCCGCACCTTCCTCTCCTTTCTCGCTTCCACTTCCAGCTTCTGAGACGACACCGGTTTGACGATTCTCCGGCGACCGTACATCAGCGTCGTTAGTCTTGGTGGCTTGCTCGGCGGTGACGGCGACGTTGCTAGCGTGGTCGTTGTTGTCCTTCTCCATGGCCATGATTGTAAACTAGGGTTTTCGAATCGGTGATGGAACAAAGAGGGGGGATTCTCTTGTTGTGTGGGGGATTTGGTATCGAAAGGGAATTATTCAAGAATCGAAAGGCAAATAGTGCTTCGAATTTTGAATGTATATGCAATTGTTTTAAATTTACAAGGATTCTACTTCTTTTTTATTTCTTTCTAGAATCATCCCATATGTTTATTATCTACACCTACGACCTCCCCATTATCTACATCTACACCTACAATACTTATATACTAGGTGTTTGTTATCTACATCTACACCTACAATACTTATATATTATAACCTATGAGACTCAGTTAACTTCAATTTTCAACTTATCTATTATTATCAGAAATGGACTTAGCTTACCGTGTATTCAAGTGAGCTAATACCCGATTCCAATTTGCTTCCGTGCACACATGAATTTGCTTGAATATAACTCGTAGAAAAACAAGTCTATCAGTGTAAAAAGGGGCGAGACGTCAAAACTTTACACGGAAACGTGCAAGTAAACAAAACGTTGGCCTCATGAAGAAAAAACTTAGGCGTCTTTTTTTTTTTTTTTTTTTTTTTTTTAACAGTCACTATAATATTTAGTTTTTCTAGTGTTGAAAGTTAAATCATCCTATATTACTTGTCATTTTAGGTTTATACACATATTAAGAAAATATATAATTTTGTATATTTACAAAATAAAAATACAATTATCTATACATCTAACCATGTTTCAGCTAATAAAAAAATAAAGTATAAAATCTTATTAATGAATTTTGTATTGAAACTCTAAAACGATATTTACTTTGAAATGAAATTTTTTTCCTACAACGACAAATAATATGTAATAGAGGGAGTAGTATTTAATATTTTGAAGTTTATATTGTTTTTTTTTTTTTCTTTTTTTTTGTTTAAAACAGGGGTATCCCCGACTTATGGAAGGGCCCAGACTAATCCCCAAGGGGAGGTGCAGCCCACGGATAGACCCTCTCTCCGGGTATGCAAATGGGCCCTAAAGCATAGGCTCATATCCATGTAAGGTAACCAGAATAATTGTGACATAGTTTCGCGCAGCAGGTGGGTCGAACCTGAAACATGTTGGTGTCCCAGACCCGTTTCCTTACCACTCGACCACAACCACCTGATCAACCTGAAACCTGAAGTTTATATTGTTAGAATATAGCAACTGCGTTTTTAGTTTTTATATTTTTTAACCAAGAACCTCATAGAAAAAAGTTTATTGCCTTTATAACAATTATTATCTTGGACATTTATAAAAAATATTTTTTATAAAACATCCATGTTTCTTTTTGTCTTCATATTTTTAGTCATGAATTTAAATTGTGTACGTTTTGGTTTCTATAATTTTAAAACAAATATTATACTATGGCTGGAAAAAAATATTTAATAGGGAAATTTGCTTTGTTTAGAATTTCATATATATATTTTTTTGTGGCTCTTCCTTCACCGTTCGTTCACTGATTTTTATCCCTTATATTTCTCTTACTCTTCATCTCCTCCTCCGTATCACCGTCGTGCTCTTCCTCACGGCGGTAAGCTTACGTGATCCCTCGACTTCTAGGTAAATTCTTAGTATGGTCTTTGCTTTAATGATTTCCCCTTACTTGTTCGCGTTTGATGAATCTCTCAAGAGATAAAACGAGTGAGGTTGATTATGTTAGGTTTCTCTGCGTAGTTTATGTATCACTGTGTTCACTGTTGGTTTGAGAATCCTCTAAACTTACAGCAAAACGTTCGGGCTTGGCGTTTTTTTACCACTTAACAGGAGATGATGAGCATTGTTTCAAGTCACCATCATTGTCGTCAACCATCGTTTACACACGAACAACGATGCGGTATAGGAACACTTTCTAACAAGGTTTCTTACTCCGGTCCGTGTTTCTCTGGAAGATTGGCTTTCTCTCATAGCTTTTGCTTGAAGAGTTCTTGTAAGGAGCAAACTGGTAGGAGAAGAAGGTTTTCAAGAATTTGCAGTGTTGTGGATGACGGCATGAATCCAGATAGTTCGGATGATGAGGAAAAGGAGTCACTCGATGATAAATCTAAAAGGGTATGTATGTATGTTGTATAAAATCCAAAAGGATAGATTCTTATCAGTGAAGTCATGACTTGACATTAAAGTGTTCAAGTGAGATGTGACTGAGACATAGTTCCTTTGTGCTCAATGCTCATACAATAGAACTCTGAAGCGTAACTTCTCCTAATTGTTAAGATTATTAGAAGTTAATAAAATGTCCATCTAGGCGTGTAATTAATTTGATTTCCTGAGTTAGTTTGATGTCCCAATCTCTCTGCCAATGCTTAAATACACAAGTTAGTATAGAATTTTATTGGTTGCTTGATATTCATCTGATTATTTTTGAAGCATCTTTTGTTTTTTTTATTATTATTCTTCAGGAAGCTAATGATATGAATCGAGCAAACCTTGAAAGAATGGTTGGGTCCGATGATTCTGCGTTTAACGGCTTAGATCTTGCAACCCTCATCAGGCAGAAGTATGGAAGATCTTATGATGTTCAGCTCATCAAGAAGGTATGCCTTTTTGCCTAATTCAAGAGTGTTTGTGATCTTATGTATTTGCATTTTTAGAGTCATATCTTAGAGCATCTTCAACCCCACTCCATTTTGCAGTTAATTTTGCAGTGGGGTTGGAGATGCTCTTAAGACATTTTATTTGTCGTCGCTTTTGAAACAAGGCAATGAAAGTAAATGATATTTCTAAGATGTGATTAATGTAGGAGTTCATGGGGAGGAATCTTCTTGCAATGAATGTCATGTGGAAATACAGAGAACAGGTACAGAGAATCATCATTTGCTATGTTTTTGATAGTAAAAGAAGCTTTGATGATATGATTAACTATGACCTTTCGTTTTCCATATAATTGTTATTTCGTTCGAGAATCTTTGCCACATAAAAAGTGATACTTGTAAGCTTAATTCACACAGTCTTAACTATATTTCTTCTTGTTCAATGCGTAGAGGTCTTTTCCTCTAACAGAAGAAGAATATATACTGAGACTTGACGATGTCGCCAACATGTTGAAATGCTGGGGAGCAGTCTCACATATCCGTAACAGCCTAGCTAAGTCCAAGGAGCGACCCAGGATAGGGAAGGTGAGCTTATTAAGCCTCTAACACAAACATATCAGTTAAATCACTTCAGTCTGTGCATAGGAGAAGACCACTCTGAATCATATGATTGTACTTTGAAAAACTGAAGCTTTTGTGTTTGAGATTTCTTTCTATTCATGCAGGCTGTTAGCATTTTCATAGACATGGATTCAACAGGAGGACGAGCAAACGAATGGATTTACAAGTAGCAAAACCGACCGGTTTACCAATCCTAAACCAAAGAAAGCAAATAGCTTTTGAATCTAAAATATATATAGTCATCAATTCATTTCCAAAGCTCTTCTGTAATAGTGGTTTGCAGAAACAGAGGTTTGTGCTATATTTGATGTCTCAAAAAATCATGTATTATATGTATTACATCTGTGTATAGCTTATGTAGAAACAAATCTTTACATGAACTCTCATCAACATCATCATCACACTCATCCCTCCACCTCTCCACGTCCTACATCATCATTTATTTGATCTCACAAACAGAAGAAAAAGATTTATCATCATTATCACAAGGGATCATAATTACTATTATTGATGATGTTGTCACATCACAATATACATCATGACTCGTATGCTTCTTAGCTTCATCATCAAAAGAACACATCCTCTCTCGTCTCATCACCACAACCACTAACAAGTAAAACATCATCATCATTGAGTGATTTAATTGTTAATTATATCGTCCACATGTTAATGCTACTAACTCCTAAAAACTAATATTTTCTCTGTATCACTTTAACTAGTGAAAATATAAATTTTATGCAATTTATTTTAATTACATAAAATAATATTAAATAAAACTAATAAAAAAACATAATATTTTGTAATTAGTACTAAATTTCAGATGACATTAAATTTTTTGTAGAATTATATGATGAAACAAAATAAAATCTTTAAACACAATTTAAAGTGATACAGAAAGTATTAGGTCATGATCATGATCAAAATCTGATAAATAGCAAGCATATTCACCCAATTTGCAATTTCTTACAAGTCATATAATAATGCGTGATGACAATTTATATCACATGTATTGTTTTGTTTTATTGCGCAGTGGAGTCATGAGAAGAATTATTTAAAATGATGAATCAAAAGTTACATAAAATTAATTTACATTTTGGCTGGAAAAAAAAAAGAAATTAAAATCTAAAAACCAAATCCAAATCGAATGTTTGTACGACTACTAGTAAATCTTTGGAGTTAAGTTTGACCAAAAAAGTAAAAAGTGAAAGTACAAGAAAGACCTGCGCTTTTTATTACCTTACCCTCTCTCAAACATTACACAACACCTAACAAGGAAAAAAAAAAAAAAAAACAGAGTCCCAAAACCACATTTCTCCGGCGAATCCAACGTTCCCACCTTGAATCTCCCACTCCATCGACGGCGATGTACCCGACGATAACGATTCACCGTCGCAATTCTTCAGTCATCGCTCACCCATCAGAAAGAGAGTAAGTAAAAAAAAAAAAAAAATCCGTCTCTGAAACGACGACGTATGGTCGATTACCGTCAGGTCTCGTCTCCGATCACGCCTTCAACCTTTATCCCCACCGTCTCTGCTGCTGCTTCTGCTGATGTATCTCCCTGCGGCTTGAACAAGTCTCATCCCTCCATCACAGTGACGCCGATCTCTGCTTCTTACCCGACAGGAGTTTCTAAACTGATGATGTCCGCAAGTCCTCTCGCTAGGGTTCGGTTATCAGACATTCTTCCTTACGAAGGAGCTCCTTCTCCGTCCTATGCAAAAGCCATCGAGGCTTTGTCTGTGTCTTTGATGAGATATAACGCTTCCGTGATCGAGCTAGGGAGTGAAGACACAGCGCTGATGCGGTGTGGTCTTGAAGCTGCTCGCTTGTATTTCAGAACACGAAGCTCTAACGTTTCTGGTAAAGGCAATCGTGGTCTCTCTATGTATAGAGCTGGAAGGTTAGCCATCTTGATTGTTACTAAAGTGGTGTATATGTTGTGTAATGACTAATGAATGATTGTTTTTGTGAATAGATCTGTGGAAGATTTAGATTCGTCGCCTCCATGTATGGCTGAGGTTTTCAGGTGTTTGGGTAAAGTAGCAAGAGCTGCTTTATCTGCAATAGCAAGGCATCTACGTCTAAGAAGCGAGTAGGATGGTTATGATATGCTTTTAATCTCTGGTTTTGTTTATTACTACTACAGTATCACTTTTGTATTAACTCATACAATGAGGATCTGTTTTTTTTGCAGTGTGTTTAACCATATGCTCGATGATTTTCCACTAGCTACAAATGAGGTCTCCTCGTCTGTGCTATTGGCTTCCTATGCTCATGCTTCCATCCAAAATGGGAAACCTGCTTCTGGAGGTGGGAGTCTATCCAGTAATATTGAAATTGAGAAGGGTTTACTGACACTGTTCTGCTCAGATGGCTCTGGCATTCAGGTCACCTTTCTATGAACTCTCTGTGTATTGAATAGGAACTTGAAGGATACATATATGTGCTTTCAACGAAAGACTAGTTTCTCAAGAATACTTTCATATGAATCTGACATGATCAGCTTGGAAAATACCTTAGGTATGTGACCCAAATGGTCGTTGGTACGCAGCAGATAGTGGATGTGGAATTGGTGATATCTTACTCATTACTGGCAAAGCGCTTAGCCATGCTACTGCAGGTCTCCGTCCAGCTGCCTCTTATAGAGCTACTACCGATCATTTGTCTGGCAGTGATACTCGCGGAAGGTATCCTTATAGAATATAATAAGCTTTCCCATAACAAATGTTGTGACACGATTGCCTGCTTACATGTTTTAATTAAAAACTTTATACTTTCAGGGCATCACTAGCATTTAGACTTATGCCTAAAAGTAATGCTATACTAGATTGTTCCCCAGTGGAAGCAGCTGGCCATGTCATTCCACAAAGCTATGTGCCAGTATCTGTCAGTCAGTTTATGGACAACCTCTTGGCCGAGAATGAGACTCCAGTTAGCCCGCCTGTGAAAACCAATGTAAGCTCATCCTTTCTTACAGTAGTAGGTAGAACTAATTGTCTAGATTGTAAAAGTACATTTAAGCTTGCAAAAACTTGATATCTGTTAATATCTATGCCAATAGTACCCAAGTATAATGATATGAGTTTCTACGTATACTGTACATGTGTTTAATGATCTCCTTTCGTTTGGTCTTATGACTGGCATTACCTCAATAGTATAATGATATAAGTTTCTACGTTTGATGTTAACTGCTCAGAGCACAAGGTCTTATGTCAAGATATCTTCTTTTGAAATGTGGATGTCAGGTTTCACGGGATGATGTTTCCAAAGAGCCTTCCTTAAGAAGTGTTCTCTCGGATCCAATTTCGTGAGTACCAGTTTTTCCTTCATGTATTCTTATGGTTCGTTTGGATGAAATCAGTGTTCTAATTCATATGTTTTGCAAACTCTTGGATGTTTAGCGGTGCGTTTCTTGAAGATGCAATTGTTGTCTCTTGTGGACATTCATTTGGTGGCCTCATGCTTAGAAGAGTCCTTGAAATGGTTGGTGTTTATTTCCTTCTATTCTCTTAGTATGCTAGTTTCATGTGATGGTTCGTTCCTCTACCTACCCAAGAATATATTCGTAACCACAGTTATCTTCTGCGCAGTCTAGATGTACGCTCTGCAATCTAGAAATCGAGACTGGGTCTCTGGTTCCTAACCATGGTAATTCCCATAAAGCTTCACTATCTTATTACATCAAACAGTTATATCAGCCAACAGTGTAGTCTTTTGGCCTTTGACATAGACAGACAACCTTAACTGTTCTCTTTATGTCAAAAACTTAGCTCTTAGAGCTGCCGCTTCAGCTATAAAGCAACAAGATGATAAAAGACTTTTCCACAACGCAGCCATGCGGAGGCGTAGAAAAGAAATGAGTGATCAAATGGATGTGGTAAGATGATCTGACACTGCTGTATATTGTTAATTGCTTTGCATGTCTTTGGTGGTTTCCGGTTACATATAACTTACCATTCATTATCCTCTATTTACCTTAGCTTATATAATTGATGGACCTCTGATAAAAGTTACTATAAATTTCTCCCTGCAGGAACATGGAGATCCAGCTACGGATGATGGATTACAGCAGCGAGTGATTCATTATCCATTTGCTGTAAACGAGAAAGTACTTATCAAGGTAGACCGTTATTGTTCATATTTTGGCTTCTGATCCATTTCTTCCAGCATCTACTCTATGAAACACATTTCACCATTGCAGGGAAACAGGAGAACACCAGAAAAGTTTGTTGGAAAGGAAGCAATCGTGACATCTCAATGTCTCAATGGCTGGTAACTAAAACTATTTAAGTGCTGAAGCAAAACTAGGCTTTGTAGGTTAAAAGAGAGTTATTGAGTTCAGTTCCCAACTCATTTTGTTTTCCTGATATTAGGTATCTATTAAAGATTGTGGAGAGTGGAGACAGTGTTCGGCTGCAATACAGATCCTTAAAAAAGATGACAAACGATGACAGAGGAGGAGGAGGGCTACTTGTTCAACCGGTTGAGAGCAATAGCTTGTAGAATGTAATCATCGTATTTGAGCATTTCTATTTCTTTCTTCTTAATATTCTCTATTTCTAGAAAGAAAAGAAAAAAAAGGTAATGTAGTTTGGGGTTTGAGAGGCTGCATAAGTTTAAAATCATTTGGGATAGAGAAGTAGTAAAAGACTATTGAAAACTATATATTAGCCTCCCAAGTATTGGAGGTTTTGTACAGAACAAGTGTTAGATTATAAAGGAGAAGACTAGCCAACTATGAATTTGGTCTATATGTTTATTGTTTTCCTTGGGTGCTTGATTACTTGAACTAGTCCGTTGAAGTTGTGATGTTGAGAGTTTCTCGTATCCAATGAAACTTGGCGAGGCCATAGAAACAAAATCGAAAAAGTGGTAGAGGACCACACCGAAAATAAAGTAAACTCGTCTGCATTTACGTGAGTCCAAAAATATAAATCTTATTCATGGAGGATTCTTGATGTCAAAAGGGATATAGAGTTTTAGCATCCTTTGACATTCAAATCAGTCTTGATTTTAACCACACAGGTTCAACCACATTTACAAACAAAGTGATCTAGTATCACCTAGGAACACATAGATGGATTCTATGCTACCCGATCTTCTACTTTGTTGTAATTCTACCCATTGAGTACAAACATTCCCCATGACTCGGTGAACACTGCTTCTAATGAATCATGTTATCACTAGAACATATAGACATTCTTTTCAGGAAAAACATTACTTTGTTCTAATAGAAAAATTTAATTATCATAAACATTTCTTTTGTAGTATCAACAAAATTGCAGGAGGCAAAAGGAATAGACTCACAAGACAAAACAATGGTGGTACAAATTGATGTAGGATACATATTAACTTTAGAATCACTTCATAGGAAAAAACACATGTACAAGAAAAGTTAATTCATTACTTTGATTATTTTCTCTTAGTAAAAATAGAATTTTCAATACAAACCAACCCCTTATGGTTTTGTCTGTGTTTGGGTTCATTAAATAACTTTTATGTGGATGGGCACAAAAAGAATGAAAAGAGAGTAAAAAAAACTCTCCTAAAGCAAGAACAAAGCTTCTAAGTAATCATCAACATAAGCTAAGCAAGGCCAATAATCTGTTCTTATATGCACCAATGTCGACCCTTCACCAACTTCCATTTCAAACAGCAGATGATATCTCGGAGGCAAAAACATCAGCATCTTTATCTTTCCCAACTTCCCTCTACTCCTAGTCATCAGAACCTCTTGATCGTCTCCATATCCTATGTATGTAAGACGTAGAGGGTCACGGTTAGAACCTGTGGCCCCCTTTGAGGAAGAAGCAGTAGCCTGACCTCCTTCTTCTTCCTCCTGCCACACAATGTTCTCGATGATTCCTCCTTCTTTTACAATGTTCACAAGCTGTTCTCCGGTGATAGCCACCACAAAGGGGGCCAAGTGAAACTCGCTAGCTTGTATAACAGTTTCTGCAGGGACTTCAAGAAGTTTCACTGACCGTGTCCCACTGATTGCTGCAGCGGTTTTGCCTCCTTTTAGTGCAAATGTTTCGTGTGCTGTGCTTGATGATGAACCGCACACTTCCCACAGAGCATTGAATAGATCTGAGTAGTAGCTTGGTATAGTATCTTCAGGTTCATCAGGTGGGAGAAGAGCTATCAGGAACATGTCTTCAATCCCCACAGGGACACTCTCGAGTTTCCCCTGAATCATCTGACCACTCTCTGCATTTGCTTCCATTGAAACCTCCACCAAACCAGGTGTTGGTTCTCTAGGTTCCAGTTCAACTGCCACAGGTGCTCCTCCCAAGCCATCTTTCTCCCCCTCTTTGGGCGTGTTTCCTAACAAGACAATGTCCAAAGAACCTTCATCGTTATGTACATTCTTGTCCCAGTGAGGCTCACCTAGAAGGAAAGGTATGCGGCAAGATGGAATAGAGCCATAAGGTGCTGAAGATGAGAATTTGAGCACGGTAGCGAATAATGCAGGAGGTGAGTCCACTTTATCTAATTCGGTACTCTGAGTTTGACTGCCCCATATACTGTTATATGGTTCAGCATCCAATCTCAAAGTGCATGTTATCCTTACCTTGATTCCAGGCATGTGTCTGAGATCAGGAATCACTGAGAAGTATCTTCTTAACCTTTCGAGAATCTCAGCTATCTTTGCATCCATCACTCTTAACGTGGGCTTTCCTGATTCAATCCTTCGAGACTCTGGCAAAAGCTGGAGCTCTTGACTGCTATCCGCCGGCTCAACTTCATCAACCTGAATCTTATTGCTTTCAATAATGCTATACCCATCATTTCCAACACCTAGAGATGGTAGAGACAAGGACCATGACTGCTTCACGAGTAGGGGCGTGACCCTTTCAAGATGAATGTATGATGCAAGATTCCAAGATTTGTTAGGATCATGACGGAAACGAGGACTTTGGACAGTAAAGAACGCAGATGAATGAGTTGATGGAGAAACGGTATCTGCAGGCTTCAAAATGTTCTTTAACCTCCTTCCTGGTATACATACCAGCATCCTCAGATATATCCTGTTTATTCACCAGTTTAAGAAGCTAAGCTAATGCAAATAATGATTCACAAGATTATGCTTAGTGTGTGACATGGTCATACCTAGCGTTGTCTCGGACATCCAGATCAGGGAAATAGAGACACATGAGAGAAAGAAGGCGAGAGAGTCCAAGAAACAATCTAGAGCTCTTATGGTGACTCAGCAGTGTTCGACAAATGCCAAGAACTTCAGTCCCTTGATCCCACAATCTCAATCCCACATCAAACCCGCGCTTATCAACAAGTGTAAGGACAAACTTGGTAAGCAGCTCTATCAATCTAGAAGGAGGTATTGTATCATTCTCCGCAATCCGATGGAAGAGCGGGAAGTAAGCTGTTAATAAACAGCTTTTCTCAAGTTTGGGAAGAAGTTTCTCATCTATTGTCTGAAGAAACCGCTCTCCTAACCATTGATGCTTTTGACAGTTTATCAACCGCTCAATAAAAGACACAATAACAGGGACCAAGATTTGAAACTTTGAAGTCATGTCCACCAGCAACCCCTGGATCAAAACAAAGGAAGAGTAAATGTTCCTGAAGCTCAGCAGATAGATTAGATCCATGACTAATGTTATATACAACTTAAAAAAAAGCTAAACAAGTTATGTTCCTGTCTCGAAAGCAGACAAAGTGAACCATCATCAAGCAAAGATAGTAACAGACCTGCAAGTTTTGGAAGAGGCTAGATTCCATAAGGCTTCTAGTGGTGGAAGGGTCAGAGTCAGAATGCGTAGAAGCACATATCAGAAACTTGTGTAAAGTACGGAAAGCTACCCAAGTTTCTGAGCTCCAAGGAGGCAACCATTTGAAATCCGAAACAGAGACCAAGCATTCCTGCAACAACTCTCCTGCAGGTTTATTCTTATCACCTCCACTCAAAGCATTGGAACTAACAGAGCATTGTACCATCAGATCAAGCTTCAAAGCTTTTAAAGCGAGTGGATCAAAGACACCAGGATGAAACTTCTGACCCATCTCGAGAACAGACATCCTCTTCCCAAGCTCCCCACTCAACCTCAGCTTATTCAACAAACCCATTAACCAGTGAAGCGCAAGCAAGCGGTAAACAAGATAGATCTGAGTCTCCTTGGAGAGAAGCATAAGACGTCTCATGATATCTTTCTCTTGTCCCTCGAACGCATCAGGGAACTGAGTATACATAAGCAAAACAACATGACAAAGCATCGGATCAAACGAATAAATCATCCCCAGGAACTGAACTTTCAACATAGAGGCTTGTAACTCCAATGCAGATGCAAGCGGCACCACCATTCCCATAAACTCCATCATAGCACAAGACGTGAATAGATACGGAGACTCCAACATAAACGCTAGTGTTCGTCTTAGCTCCTTCTGATCTGGCCCCAACCCCTGACTTAGACCTTCACTCTGATCTCGCATCCAATGGGGAGCATTGAAAGGAACCAAAGGCACAGATGTACTAAGAAGCGAAACCTTCAGCTTCTGTTTAACAACATTATACACAACAGTTGTAAACAAGAGAAGGTAAGCTTGCACGGCGTGTGTTCTCTCCGCTTGACACAACGACCAAAGATGCCCAGCAACGTCAGATAACAAACCAGGAAACGCTCTCTCCAGCTGACGTAAACACTCGCACGCAACGGCACGTGCTTGTCTATCAAACCCGTGGTTAGGACGATTCACAAGCGCGAGCAACAAGTCAACGACAGCTTCAACGTGGCGCACGGAGAAAGCATCAACCGCCACCAACACCGACGTGAAAGAGATCAAAGCTTGCTCCTTTAATCCATTCGATCCATCCGTTGGAGACTGCACGATCGCGCGAAGAGCGTCGATGAAGCGATCAAAGCTCTCGCTGCCACCACATTTGTCGAACAGAATCTCGGAGAATTCGTCGAGGAAGACGAGGATTGAGAGCTTTGATGGTAAAGGAAAGTCCTTTTTGAGGAGAGAAGAGAGAGCGAGGTCCACTAGAGATTCAATCGAGAAGACGGCGGTGAACCAGTCGCGAGGAGCGCCGGAGTCTTGGAAGTCTTCGATGAGGACGTCCCAGTCGTGGACGGAGAGTGGTCTCGCCGGAGTCTTCTCCGTCGTCGTCATGCTCCGATTCGAATAATATTTGAATCTGTAGAGAAAATTAAAAGGAAGACATTTGAGATGATAAGACAAGACAGCCTCTTGTCGCCACCGGCAAGTACCACTCCGTGAGAAACAGAACAATTCCTCAGATGCTGACTCATCATTTACTTTTTTTATTCATTTTCTATTTTTTATTTCAATTTAAATGTTATTTTCTTGACAGTATATAAGTTGAAAAATATATTGCTCTTACTTAAATAGCATTAAAGAAGTGTTTTATGTAATAAGATTAACATATAAATATAAAATCATAAAAATAATATTATTTAAAATATATTTTGAGGTATAATTTAGTGATTAGGATTTAAAGCGGCAAATAATTATTTCTTTTTAAATAAATATTTTTTTTATTTTAAAATATTTGTTTATATAAATTTATTATTTGTTGAGATAATTAAAATTTTTATAATTGAATGATGTTTCTATGATGCTATTTAGTTACAATGTTTTTAGTGATATTAATGAAATTTGGCCTCTAATTTGAACATAAACCTTATTTAATTTATATAATTAAACATTAGAAAAGATTACAAATCAGCTGTGTTTGTGGAACTAAGCATCATATACTCATCGAAACATCGTCATTTTGCATCATCAGGTTTTAGGCCACCAGCTACGCTACTGGAAGAAGTGTTGTCTCGGACGCTGGGTGAAGATGAACACTTGCTAGAGTGAGAGCTTTCATCTACAGAGTTGTTGTTGCTGTTTCTTTTAGACCTCTTGCTCTTCTCTGACCTTTGTAATGTATCCTACAAAATACAGTTTTTTTTCTAATAAACAAGAGATATCTAGCTTCTGACTGATCACAAGTTCTTTTTTTTCAATCTTTGTCTCACCTTATCAGAAGTAGATCCAGGAGTCTTTAACTCGAGTTGTGTTGCGACGTCACTAGAGTCCTCTGCTTTCTCAGACCTGCTTTCTCTTGAAACCTTTGTTCTAGGTTCTCGGGAACGGTTGTTCTGTGGTATGTGCACGGACTGTTGCTCAACGACGGTATTAGGAGGCATATACGGCATGTAAGGCGCTGGCATCATGCTAGGGTTCTGGTTCCCAAAGTAAGTGTAAGATGGCATTGGTGGATGATGCATTGGGATTGACCCGGGAGGCATAGCCATAGGCATTGGATATGGAAAAGATGGTGGTGGAGCCATCATGACCGTGTGATCCATTGCAGCTCCCCACGGAGACATTGACCTTAACCTCTGCTGGTATTGGAGATTGAGATTCTCTATATCTGACTTGAGCGATGTCTTTTCTTCTCTCAGGTCGTTTTTCTCCTGTGTCAGCTACAGGAAGAAGCATCGTTATACAAGCAAGCAAGCAAGCACCAGTGTAGATTATTTGCTATTGATTAAAAACAACACAAGTCCTAAAAGCAGTTAGCTAGCCTGTGAGTTTGCATCTAGACAGAACACAAGTACATATTTATATACATAGATGTCATATGGACTGCTACTTTTTTTCCAATTGGACAAATCCCAGAGAGTGAGTTATGGATAAGAAAATGAACCTCGCGGGACTCATCTGTCAAAGCAGAGTACTCAGATTTGAGTTTGTTGACTTCTGAAGTGAGCTCTTTCAGCAACTGAAGAGTATCAGTGAGAATCGTGGCTTTGTCATTCTTGGGTCTTTCTGGATCTGCAAACAGAAAAGGTTATTTGAGGAGGATGTAACTGAAAATCATGTAAGAAACGTTAAAACCACATGGAAAATATGAATCATTTACCGAGTACATTCCCAAGTTCAACAAAATGCTCATTCAGTTTCTCCCTCCTCAGCTTTTCACGTCCTGCTTTCTGTGACTTTCTAGCTGAAACGTCCATGACCTCTGGAAACAACTCAGAACACAAATTGCAGTACATGTTATTACACTCACTCCGAGAATTAATAGCAGCGGCAGATTGAGAACATATGGCCACACATTGCTGGCTGGCTGGCTCACAAAATGAGTCTACTCAGGGCCGAATCTGAGATTTTGGGGGCTTGAAACATTTCTTAAGAACTCTAGAAATTTTGGGGGCCGAAACTAATTTTTGGGAGCCTATAGTTATAGAAAAAAACTGTAAAAATTTTGGAGGCCGAGGCCAATGTTTCATTCGGCTATGCACAGATCCGGCCATGAGTCTACTTAGTGAAAACACAAGAGTTCAATTGATTCCTTGGCTGTTGTAAACTAAGCATCTTACATCTACATATAGTTCATATCAACCAATTATTACAAGGTTTCTAGTCTTGTGAAAGCCACAATCGTTCTAAACCGGGTTTGGTATTAGCATCTATCAAGAATCAAAAAAAAAAACTTTGTTTGAAGAAATGAATCTTTGATTAGTCCATCATAGATTTCCCTGATACACTTTCAAACACTTAAGCTAAGTTCAAACAATCAAAACCCCTTTGATTCGAGTTAATTCCTTTGATTGAAGAAGCATCTATAGCTAGCTTGATAATGATCGAAACCCTAAAGAGGACTACCTATTGGATAAAAAGGTAAAGGCAGAGGTTAAACAAACTCACCGGCGGGAAGAATCGGCGGAGACGGAGAGATTCGATAGAGATGAAGACAAGACAAGGTTCGACGAAAGAAAGATTCTTCTTGGTCGTTCGTGCTAGCCCCCCGCTCTCTGCTCCCTCACAAGCATTATTATGCCATTATCCTTTTTTCAATTATTTGACATTTTTTTTTAATTTCGTACTACTACTTGACATCTTTTTTTTTTTTTTCAATGACATTTAATAAAATTTCAATTGCGCCATCAAAGATACACGTTTTTCTACTATTGCCTTGAATTTATGCATTTATCAAAAGAAACCTTCAATAGTTTATTTTGTTTTGGATTTTTTTTCCCTAGATTACTAGAATTTAAGTGAAACTGATTTCCAAAATATTAGTTCGATTTTCGTTTTTGAAGTCTCTTCAAGATTCAACGGTGCATATCTCATAAGAACAATCTTCATGTGAAGCCAATGCCACTATAACTTCTTACACACAAAAAGCATTGTCTTTGCACGGATCCGACCGAATGATTTTAACTACTGGGGTAGTGCTGGTCCATCTTTATCTTTGATCAAAGCAACGACTTTCTCTATGATGCTCTTAAGCGATGGTGCGCTAACAGAACACTTGTTGTCACCCTCAAAGCACGACTTCCCCTGTTCGGCTGCTTTGCAAAGCTGTGGATCCAAAGGAACACTCCCAAGATACATTACTCCCATCTCCCTACACATTCTCTCTGCACCACCTCCACTGCGGTCAAACACTTCGCTGTAAGCCAATATGTTGACAAGCTCTGGTGCGTTCTTTCTTAAACAAGAGATCACGTCTTGTGTCACGTCAATGGAGAATCCAAACTCTGAATGCACCTTCATGAACGTCACATCCGCTAACGGTTGACACAAACCGCTCATGTTCTCCACTACTCCTAGCACCGGGACGCCAACTTTCTTGCAGAAGCTCACTTCTTTTCTCACATCGATCAAGGAGACTTCCTGTGGGGTCGTGACGATGATTGCACCGTCGATCCCAGTAGCTTGGAGGTACTGGACGATGGAGATGTGCTCGTCCGATGTTCCTGGTGGTGCATCAACCACGAGGTAATCAATCTCTCCCCAGTAGACGTCTTTCAAGAACTGTTTGATGAGAGCGTTCTTGCGAGGACCTCTCCAGACCACAGCTTCGTCAGAGTTGGGGAGCATGAAACCTATGGACATGACGCCAAGGTTGTCTTCCACATAAACCGGGGACCATCCGAGGTTGCTCTGGTGAATCTCATGGCCTTCAAGTCCTAACATTTTCGGCATGCTTGGGCCGCATATATCTATGTCCATAAGGCCTACTTGATGGCCCATTCCCGCGAGGGCAAAGGTGAGCTGAGCAGAGAAAGTGCTCTTACCAACCCCACCTTTCCCAGATAAAACCAGAATCTTGTGTTTAACAGTGCTCATTCTCTCTGCTATGGCCACCAAATCTAAAGAAACAGAAAATGTCAGTGAATAACTTCCACTAGTAACCAAGGTGTTGCTCTCAAAATGTTCTAATCAGTCAAAAGAACATTATGGCCAAGTCAACAAAAGGAAGCCACAGTTCTAATCAAGCTCACAGATCTTTGAAAACGTACGTCCTCAATTAGCTAAGACAGTAACTTGCATGTTGTTTCTAGATATCCAAAGCCTCTAATACAAATATACACACCTCCAAGTAACAAAAACACATTCAGAAGCAACCCAAAAATGAATTATTCAAATAGGAGATATGAGGTCTTATGATCACAGATACAAAAAGCCTCCCATTTTATCATAAAAGGGGCTTAGGAGAAGCTGTAAGAATCTTCAAACCCACATAAATTCAACAATTAAAAAAAAACGAAATTTTGGCATATGATCTTCAGTATGGACTCAAAAGCAGACACATCAACAAAGCTAATTCAATGATAGCATGATCGAGAGAGAGAGAGAGAGTAAACCGAACCTGGGTCAGGTCCTTTAGGAGCTGTAGCACATACTTCCTGATTAGGGCAACCTGCGCAAGAATCAGACTTTCCAGCAGTTTCCGATTGAGGACCTGGGCAATCTATTCACAAGGACCAACTACAAAATTAGGTTTAAACCCACAAAAAAATCGGATTGAAGTTGCTTACGTTCATTGGCGTTCTCAGGAATCTCTCCGTTCTCCATGGCCACTTGTGATTCCTCTCTGATTAGTCGCTGGTGAGATTTTGTTTATACGTTTAAACTCGCTTATAGCGGCGACACGTAGAGAAACCAGTTCTCTTATGAAATGTTCTTAAACAAAGCCCATTATAGTTATATGGGCTCGTCTATCATTTCTCATGGGCCTTACGTTCATTGTTTTATAAATTTAACCAACCATAACATTTTCGTTGTAACATTTTTTTTTGTGATAAAAAGAAAAGCTAATCAAGGAGTGGCAATGTGCACTGAGAGAGTGGTGTGTGTGTGTTTTGTATTGATAAATCGTTGTCAAATACATGGCTAGATTTGGATAATGATGCAAAAGCATGTAGTCGACTTTATTCACAAGCGTAAGAGTCATACTCATCAACCCTACCCATTCACATGCTATGAAAATGAAACACCCAACTTTGCAAGCAACTGTTTTTTTTTCTTCTTATAAATAATAAAAAAAAGAATCAAACTCTGGAAACTAAAATTAAATTTGGAAAGTGGTCTTACAACTTTATACTAATATAAGGCCAAGATAGAGGGAATATTTATAATTCACGTAAAAACAAAGGAGTCACTCATATGCGTCTAACTTATGTATAAAACAGCATATAAGTACATACTTTTTGTATAATACTATTTGAGTAGCATAGTCCTCTATGCTATGGACAACTCAGAAGTGAGTTCATGAAGCAGCGTTTTATGTGGTTGATATGCATATTTGATCAGTTATTACGAGTTATTCAAAAAAAAATATGTAAAAAAAAAATGAATAACCGAAAATATATAACACAAAAATTTAATGTGGTTCACTAATTAATAATGTTCACGAGTAAAGAAATATTATTTATCAACAAATACTATAGATATTTTCAGAATATATAAGGATATATATATATATATATCAACAAAATAACCGGCTATCTATTATAGAGTCATATTTGATTCAATATATATATCAACATCAGTTTCATTTTTACTACTGGCAACTCGGATACCAATGGTTAATAATAATATAAATGTAAAAAAAAAAAAAAATCAACATCTATTGTGAGTTTTATTCGAACAAGTATTTTGGAAGTGCTATTGTAAAATAGTTCTCTACTATTAATCCACCTAGTTTTGGGGGGCACCTAACTATTTTTAAATTTCATTTTATTTATATTCTTTGTCATCCTGAACAAAGAGCATAAATAAATCAATCTTGCACCTAGTCTTCGCAAGTGTGCGCAACCGCAAGCACCTGGTTTTCACTTTTCTGGTATCATTATTTTTGGACTAATCTCTAATTAACTGTTTAATTCCTATATAATTATTTAACAATAAGTGTTGTTGGACCGAAAACAATGACACTAGGAATCAAAACAAGTTTTGTCTAAGAATATGTCTGCATCTGTTCTCTGAGGAAACTACCTTTTGAGTTGATATACTTTTTCTTACATATAATATTTAAATCTCCCTATTAACTTTTGATTTAATATTTAATCAGCTACACTCTATAAACCCTTTGTTTTCTCTGACAACGCCTTGTCATATCGATTTGTGCTATGCACACTAAAACATATGGATTTCAAAATAGTATACAGTCAATGCAGTTTATAACTTTTAGTACCTTTTAAACGGTTTACTGAAGAATAATAGGTCGAATCCTACACAGTATATATCACGAGGATGTAATAACCCATTTCAAAATGATAGAATAGGAAACTTAGACCATAATTATCCCTAAACCCTCAAATGGGGTTCTTAAGTTTTAAGTTTTTTTTTAAAAAAAAAAAAAAAAAAAAAACTAATTGCGGATCACCACGTGTCGTTGGAACCCGCAAACAATGCAAAAATTCTCTAAAACCGGTCTTTAATCTGCAATTTTGGTGACTGGTTCTTAAATTTTTGATGGAACCCACACGTTAAAACAGTTTAAACACCCCAGAAACTCCGATGTTCATGCCCTTAGTAACGCAAACGATAATGAACTTACACGTTGTTCATTATTGGATGTAATCAACCACTTTACAAAGTGAAACTGAACTGACTATTATACTTCTTTTTTGAGAAAAGTGACCAAACTAACTAATTACTCCCTCCGCTTCGCAAAGATTGTCGTTTTAGAGAAAAAATTTCGTTACAAAATAAGTGTCGTTTTAGAATTTCAATGTATAATTTATTGATTTTATTTTCCAGTTTAATTTTCTATTGGTTGAAATATGATTAGGTGTATGAATAATGGTGTTTTTCTATAGAAAATATGTAAAATTAAATGTTTTCTTAATCTGTGTGCAAAAAACTAAAATGACACTTATTATAAAACAGAGGGAGTATTATACTTCACTAGTTTATATGTTCTATCTTTTCCCAACAAATTGGATTTTATTTGTTTATAACACCAAAAAGGTAATCTAAGAATTGAGGATTACCACACACCTACATGTATTAATTCACAATTTATTCAATTTTTTATATGAGATTCAAATACGCATCTTTCATTTTCAGAATCGTACATTTGAACGTGAAGTTTTTGTAACTAAACATCTACATATGAACCACAAACGAGAAAGTAAAATTTTGGGACTTTAAACTATATTAGTAATATGCTTAAGCAGATTAACTCACCTCCAAACTATATAAGAATGCAGGACTATCACACATTTATATACTGATCCACAATTTACTCAACTCTCAGATGTAAGACTCTAATAATTCTGACGCATTAGAAGGGCCGATCTTAAGATTTTGGAAAATAAATATGTTTTAGTAAAAAAATTATTTTACAAATTTTGGAGTTTATATATATATATATATATTTTTCAAAATATTTGGGGCCGTGAAGCAAATGTTTCAGCTGGCTTGCTCGAGGACCGGCTCAGCACATTAGAGACACAATACAACCTACCATGCTACAAGTCCATGTTCGATATTATACTTCTACTAGGATTATAAAAGTTCATCCATGGGACCAATTCTCGTTTGTAAATTGATAATGTACTTCAATGTTTGTATAAATATGTTTAAATAATTATATGAGAGTTATAATATATACAAAGGTGTATATATTAATAAAGTATATAGTAATAAAGACGCCGAAAAAAAAAAGATATATAAATAGCCGTTTCCATGTGATAACTATTATTGCTCTCTCAACCATCCCAAAAGAGAAACAAAGTAAGAAGAACAAGAAAAAAGCTCACAAGAGTCACTAGTTTACAAGCTTCATTCATCACCAAATGCAAAAGAAGTTCACGCAATGTCTCTTCTATGTGATCTTCAAATCAATCTCGATCAAGAATTCACTTACTTTGTCAATCAGGTTAACAAATTAACTAATAAACCAAATCTAACTTCCTTTTGTGTTCTTTGATCTGAATGAAACTTTTTTTTATTTTTGTTAGGATTTGATGTCAGAGTACTCAGGGTTCTTGAGGAAGCTGATAAAACAGAGTAACAAGAAGAAGAAGAATCACAAGAACGGTAGAATCATCATCGAAGTCCAAGACTTTCCAGGTGGACCAGATGGGTTCGACTTAGTTTCAAGATTCTGCTACAGCAATGGCGGAGGAATCTCCATTGATGTCTCAAACGTCTCCATCTTATATTGCTCTTCTCTGTTTCTTGAGATGACAGAGATACTCTGTTCCTCAAATCTCTCCCTTCAAACAGAGAAGTTTCTTGAAGGAATGTTCTACTGGTCATGGAACGACATCGTTTCATGCCTCAAGAGCTGCGAACAAGTGTTCTTACACGCAGACTCGTACGGTCTTGTTGATAAGCTAGTCTTCGGGGTGTTAGCCAAGATAGCTCAGAACTCGGACATGAGTCAAGTCTTTGCCTCGTCCTCAACGTCATCCTCTGCCTCCGCGTCTTCCATGTCTGATTCAGACAAAAGGTCGACTTCGAGATCTTTTTCTTGCAAGACAAGCAACGAGTGGTGGTTCGACGATATGTCAAGTCTCGGGCCAAAGATCATTGAGAAGCTGATAAAGAACCTTGGAGCTTTTGATCAGGACAATGACAGTTTAGTCCTTACAAGATTTCTCCTCCATTACCTCAAGACAAAAGTCCACAACAAACCAAACAACAAGCTCGAGTATTCAAGTTTAGCTAACACAGCGGTTCAGGGAGTGATCTTTGCTGCCAAAACCGCGTTTTCCTGCAGGAAAATCTTCTGGGTTCTTAGAGTTTTATCTGGATTTAGCATCAGCAAGGAATCAAGAACTGGTTTAGAGAGAGTAATAGGAGAGATGCTGGATCAAGCAACACTTGATGATCTTCTGATACCGACAGGAGGGAAAAGAGACAAAGGGTTTTACGATGTTGATTTGGTGGTAAGATTGCTTAAAGTGTTTGTCAGAAACTGCAGCACAGAAGAAGAAGAAGAAGATGAGAGTTTGAGAATAAGAAGAATGGGGAAGTTGATTGATGAGTATCTGAGAGAGATATCTCCAGACCAGAATCTTAAAGTGTCAAAGTTTCTAGAAGTTGCAGAGAGTTTGCCAGATTCAGCTAGAGATTGGTTTGATGGATTATTCAGAGCCATTGATATCTATCTTGAGGTCAGTTTTTTAAAATTCAATTATGATTTTTTTCTTCTTTTTATTTTGTGTTTATCCAAATAATTGCATGTTCATGGGAATTTTGAAAAAAAAAAGAATTTTGCACGAAAATGAGACAAGAAAAACAAACTAAGTAGAGTGAAATAGAAGAAGACAAGAATAAAAACAACTTTCAATACAGTTTTGGCTTCTTACAATTCTCAAGAGATGAAAAAGCTTAACTTTTCTTTCTGTCTTTCTTTTATTTGTATAATATCTAAAGATTCGAAAGTTTGAGATCTTGCATAAATACATTCATACATGTGTAAGTATAAGTAGTGACAATTTTCTATTACATAGTTAAGATATTTTGCCTATTTCTCATTTACATTTGGACTTTTATTACCTAAGATATTTCGCCTATATTTTAAAATAACAAAATAATATTAAATTTTACATATCAGACCTTACCTAAAATTGTATTAAAATCATTTTTTTTTTCAAATTCTTTTCACCTTTGCGTTTGAATTTTTTTTGAAAAAGGTTTGATAAAAACCTTATAATATTATAAGCTATTGTAAAAAAAACTGTAATTTTTTTTTTTAAACGTAGAACCAAACGCAAATGAGGGGAAGATGGGCTACTAATTACTATTGTGTAATGTACATTGTCCAACTTACTGCACATTCATGACAAAACCTGACTTGACTGCCTTCTTGTCTGTCTTTTGTTTGACTAAGTATCATTAACAAGTTTCTAAACAATAAGAACAAGATTAGTATCACGTGAAAACTATATATGATTAATCTAATTCTTGATTTCTTGGAAAAGAAAAAAGCTGTTTACAGTCAGCTTGCTTTTATGTACTTGTTAAATTTTGTTACTATATAATCGCTGTGCTTAGCTAATACATTATGAATATTATTTAAATTAACTAAATCTCTATGGTACTATTATTTTGCAGTCTCATCCAAATCTATCATCCGAAGATAGAACAAAACTATGTCGATGCCTAAACTACAAGAAACTAACACTGGAGACATGCAAACAACTTGCAAAGAATCCCAAGATCCCTCCAAACATTGCAGTTCAAGCACTCAAGTCACAACAATTATCGAACGAAACTCTACCACACTCGAGAGAAGACAAGATTAAACTAAACAAGACCAGGAACTCACGTAAGTATGTTAAAGAGAAACCAATATTGGTGCGGCTAAAAGGATTTGAGATTTCAGATAAATTAGTTGATGGGTTTGAAGATGATATAAGGATGAATTTGGAGAAGAGGCATTGGAATTCTGAAACAGTTTGTAAGGAAAAGAAGAGTGAAGTAGTATCAAGATTGGTGAGACATGGACATACTCATTCAAGTTCTAATTTTCCAAGGCTATGTTAATGAACTACTTCACCATATTGTTTCTGTATATGTAGATTGAGATTATCCCATAATCATTATACACATGCACGTACGTCCCATGTACATTACAAGCATTTTCATGCAAAACAGATTGTAGATGTGAGAGTGCATGTAATTCTGTGTCTTTTTGATGCAAATAAAAAAAATGAATATGTTATAAAATGACCTATTTTGAATTATCTTTACATGCCGTGGAGTTTGGGACATTTGGACTATGATAGTTCCTAATAGTTTTGTACCAAAATATTAAATAAAAATTATTGGGAACAATATTTTGTTTCTGTTTGTTTTTTTTTTTTTTTTTTTTTTTTTTTTTTTTTNTTTAATTACATAGTTAAATTTTAAAGTATAATATATACGGTAAGGTTAGTTTTTCATAATTATTCTTAAACTCGAGGAAATTGCCAAGGGATCTAGAAAACTATCAGGTTCGGCTATACCGACTCACTGGGAAATTACGTAGCAGGTACACATTCCGAATATTATAGGTTTTAGATTATCTGGTTATCTATAAACAAAATAAAAAGGCTAATGAAACAAACTATTAAATCAACAAGTTGGCCTTTCAAAATCATACATTGAGCATTATATAAAAAACAATTCAAAATCAAATCACGGGAGAAATTATTTTCTTGGCTATATACGTCACATGCCCCCTTAGATTTGATATTCTTGGAAATGAGATTCATTGATGGATATTGAGATTTAACCACAAACATAGGCTGAAACTGGTCATATCCTAACATGCCTACTTTTGTGCATCTTCCTAAAAATGTACTTTACAGAATCTTAGTTTCCTGTTGATACGAAAATAAACGTTTCACCATGTAGACCGAATCGTAGTAAAAGTCGTCATTATATGATATTGGAAAATATTTCGTAGCTACAATCATCACATGTCTAATTCTAATGTATCAGTAACTATACAAAATATGTGATTATTATGAACATATGTCAACAAACTCATAATATATTAGTTAACAACATAATCAAAAAAAAAATGTTGCTAGATTAGACGTTGCAATCCAACCTAGTAATAAAAAATCGAGATTCTCCAAATTAATAAAGAACCAATCATAACTAACTTATCGATCCAAACCAATTAAAATATCTAGATTGAATCGTTAAACTGACAATTTTCTATTTGAAATGTGTCGGTTTTTCAATATTCCCTCCGTTTCGTAAAGAGTGTCGTTTTGAGGTTTTATTTTTGTTTCATAAAAAGTGTCGTTTTCTATTTTCAATGCAAAATTTATGAATTTTATTTTTTAATTTAATTTTCTATTGGTTGAAATAGTGTTAGGTGTATGGGAAATGATGTTTTTATATAGAAAATATGCAAAATTAAATGTTTTCTTAATCTGTGTGCAGAAAACACTTATTATGAAACAGAAGGAATATTTGATTACTAGATTCCAATTTCCGATTCACTTTTCCAACAATTAGAAATATGATCATAGCGTTAACTACATAACACATGATAATCTTAAAAAAAAAAAAATCAAAACGCAAGCTGTTATCAAGAATTGAACCTGAGACCTTGTTACCACTGATATATAAACCAGTACTACACTACAAACAATTTAATTCTTGTAGGGCCAAAGTTTTTTTATAATATTTGAGGGCTGGAAGCTATGCTTCCACAGCTTCACTTCAGAGCCGGCACTGAACGTAAGTCATATTTGATCAAAATCCAAGAGTCTTAGGATCAAACCGCATTTACCCAGCTACTGCCTGGAAGCCTACTACTCAGCTTCTTCTTCTTTATAATCATCTTCTTCATCCTAAAAAGTAACAACACTTCCCCAACTACCAGCATTGGCATACAAACTGGATAGAAGCAATACATTCCCTAAGTTCTCTGGTACAAGCTCTGCTAAGCTCTCTGCTGCAATCCTTGCAAGCTCCATGTTCCCATGATCCCTACAAGCACCTAACAAAGCATCTCACACACACAAACACGTGATAGCTAATATATGCTTTTTTGCCATATAATTTAGGGCAATTCTCCTAAATATCTTCTTTGAGTTTTTGTCATAAAAATAGTTCTTAAAGAACTAAAAAACCATTCTACCATTTGCTTTATAGTATCATTTGCTTCATAGGTATATAAATAATCATAAAAAGATTTTCTTTTATTTATAATTTTGAATTATATGTTTTCAATTATTTTCTTATAATTATTTTTGAACTTTTTTATTTTTATTTTAATTTTCTTTTTGAAATTCAAAAATATATTTTGACAATTTAAAAAATTTTATTTTAATTTTTTAATATTTATTTCTTAATTTTAATTTTTTTTAAATTTCAGTCCTTAACTCAAAACCCAAATTAAGTCAAAGGTTAGTTTGCTTCCGATGACAAGACTTCAACTAGAAGAGCTTTGAAGTCAGAGGCACACCGCTGCAAACACGTCAACTGCCTCTTGAGGTTATGCTGTCATGGCTGAGAAGACCAATGTATCTCCGCAATAATAAAGAGCTTTTGTTTCCACTGTTGTCATACTTTGTGAACCCTTTGCAATATAGTCTGAGCTAATGACATAAAACAAAAACCTGCAACACGTGCTTGAGTCTTAATTAAGGACATGAGCTACTTCTGGTTCGATGTCCATGTCAATAACATCAACATCGGCAGACTTCCTCATTAATCTCCATGCCGCAACGAAATGGAACTTCTCAGATTCATTCATTCACTCCTCCATAGTCACAACTTTCCCGAGGCATTATGCCTCTTTATAAAATATGTGCAAATCCATCTTGAGGTCCAAGTGCTGCAACAGTTTCTATGTTCTTATCATGTAACTTGATCAATATGACCCTGAATATGTGATTGTGCCAATAGGACAACACAGATTAGCAAAATGAATGGTGCTCATAGCATTGTTAGAGTCTGATATTTCCATTTATGATGAGGAGACAGATCATTCCACTTGATTATCTCTAACCACAAACGTGTAGTCAATACGTCAGCAGGTTTGACGTGCTTGAGTTTCCAGCGATGCCACAAGTATTTAAACGCTAGATGATAATACTTGTTCCAAGAAATAATACTTGATCTCCACTTGTGCTCTTGTAAACACTGTCTCATCTCCAATTTGTACCACCACTATAGGCACTGGCGAATGTAGGATTATTTTTTTTATGGGGGCAAATTTTATATAAACTTAAAGATATAGCTTTAAAAAAATGTTATCTAGTAAGAAAAAATAACTAAAATTTAGATATATATTAAATAAATTTTGAAAATTTCATGGTAGCACTTACCCCCTCTTTAGGCAACTAGAACCGCCACTGATAATAGGGAAATGAAATATTCCTTGCAAAAAAATAACAACAAAATATGTTTTTTTTTAAACATTATTACCAGCCATGGCCTAGAACAAAGAAAGCCCATAACATAGTTACTTGAGCGAGCCAATAAAGAGGCTCAATAAGCCCAATTGTTGAGGTAAGCAGCCAATGCATATACGATGGCAATGTATCTGACGACATAACTCATAGACTTCCATGGATTTTAAACCCAACAATTCTTAGGTATAGCTGCTCTAATATCCGCGATTGGCTATATAAGCACTTTTGTTACTGCTACACATTGATGGGAAAAAAACTGGACTATGGTTATTTTTCCAGGTCTAAAACCAATCGTGAAGAGGCGCACGAAGGTTCCCACAATGAGGAGGTCATGGTCATATTTGCGTTAAAACTGGATTTGAATTCAAGTAGCGTAAGTTTTTGTTGCTGGAATGATTGTTTGTTACTGCTAGAATCATGGTTATATAATATTTAAACAAAGGGACACAAAACGTACTATGTAAATCGTGTTTAAAAGCAATTGTTAATTGCACGTTAAGTGGATGATTAGATTAGATCTACGCTTAGTATAAAGAATACACGCAATCAAAGCAAAAGTAAAATAACAAGGAGATCGTGGGTGCATTAAATAAAAGCTAAGTGTCAGTAAACTGAACAGTAGTCGATGGTAAAGAAAGTAGTTAATAAGTGAGAAAATTGGAGAGTACAGAGGATTATTATATATTGCAGAAAAAAAGAGTCCGGAAGTAACATCACGTGAAGGCGTTGCGACCACAACGTCGGGACATGTGGTGGACAGTGCTTGTTTTTTTTTCACCAACCTCTCTTCGGTTTCTCCGTTCTCTTTTGTCTTCTTCTTTCTCACTTTGTCAACTTCACTCACTTTACTACAATTTTTTTTTTTTTTTTTTAAATTGAATGTTAAATTTATTCAAATCAAAGCTATTTGTTTACATCAGATGCATCTTATGTTGAATGTGAAAAGAAATAAAGAATCTTCCTAATCTCTATACTATATGGGTATTCCTTGTGAATAGCCAAAATCTCAAACCATCCTCATAGCTCTTGTCTCCCATTCTTTGAATTGTGCTGAATCTAGTTACGAAGAGCATCGGTATTTATAAGCTTGCAACTCTCTCTCACCAAAAAAAAGTAATAAGACAATATGAAAAAAAAACATTAAAACTTTCACACAAAAAATTAAAACTATTTGATTTCTTTTTTGTAAAGTAGTGATAAACTTTCACACCAATTATTTTGGGCAGTTCTGTTAAATAACTTTTAAAGTTTTATTACAAAATAGCTCTAAAAATAATTAAAATATTTTTTTTGAAAATTTTAATTTTTAATATTTAAAATTTTATTCCCAAAATTGTGTCTTTTAATTCTAAATTTTAAGTTTAGATTAGTTAACCATAGAGTTATAAGTGTATATTTACATTTTTAATGAAACATTTTGGTTATTTTCCTCTTTAAAGATTATTTTGTAAACATAAATTAAAAATGGCTCTACTAGAATTTTATTATTGTTTTTAATGATTAATAGATTTATTTTTCGCTATTAAATTTTAACCATTCTAAGAGATTAATATTTTAATATTGAAAAACCTATTTACAGAACTCATCAATACTATAATTCTTTTTTTTTTTTTTCGTTTTGAGTTGAAAGGTGGAATGATCCTTTCAAAACAGTGTTTAAGTCATTCATTATGCGCTTCTACTGGATCTTGTCACTTGACTCACTTCTGTGTTCTGTATAGTTTTAATATAACAACAACGTCGATTTAATACATATAATTAACTTGGACAATGACGTTTTTGGTTGATGTAGAACGCATGGGTCGAAAGCATGGGTCTTTTTGCGTTGCAGTGGACCAAGCAGTAAGGTCATGTATTGGATGTATATAGTGTAACGACAAATTGGAGCTGTCAATGACAAAAAGTGGCTATTATTGTTTAAACATCTGTGTCCCCATTTTCTTGTACGTTTTGCAATATACCAATCTTTTGAAAAGAGAAATCTCAATTGTTGGCAAAAAAACAAAGAGGGTTTTGTGTTTCCATAAATTATAACCAACAACAAACCAAAATTCATTTTATAAACTTCTCTATGCGTATATTTGCATTCAAAATATGTTTTCTTTTCTGTTCAGAATATGGTGATCTAATGGTAAGGACATACTCATTCATGTATTTAGATTGCAGGTTCGAATCATGCCGAAGAAAATTATTGCATGTTTGTCTCTGGACGTCCCACACATTCATAGATTCTTGTTTTTGGTTCATTTGCAAGCTCGGTACAAAAACTTATATGTAGATCATGCACTCCTAAAAAATTAGTTAGAGTTTTTTTTAGATCTGATCTACTCCCAAGTTATAAAACAAAGTATGTTTTTAATAGAAGAAATAAAACTTGTCAAATCATAAATCAAATTTAAGAGTTACAAAAATGAATCAAATTTAAGGGAGGCAAAACTCCAACATTTCCCATAATTATTTTGCATTAAAATATGTTTTCGAGTTGTTAAACTTCGACATATTTTAGCAGTAAAAAAAAACTTCAACCCATTTTAAAAAGTATTTATGAGTATTTTGACATAATTTATAATATTATTTGATCATATTTTGTAATTTTCTGAAAATTTGGTAATAAAATATCAAGTTTAATTGAAGATGATTGGCTAAATTACTGCATATGTATATTTTTGTAGATTTTTTTGTAGAAAACTCAAATATAGTTAAATTAGTTGTATCTGTAATTTTTGACCATAGATATTTAAAAATAAAATTATATGAGATATGTGATGACTATAAATAATAATGGTTAGCAATTAAAATAATTTATATTAATATAAATTATAAATTATCAAAATTTATTATGATTTAATGTAATAAGTAAATAACATTTATGTTATCTATTTTTAATAATTTAAAATTACTCAATTAAATAAAATTATTTATTAATTAAAACAATTATAGTAAAATTAATATCTAAACAATAATACATTTTATTTAGGATTTTATAACTTATCTGATATTATAAATAATTTTATTTTACAGATTCTATACAATTAATAACAAAGATGTAGACCTTTTGTTATAATTTTTTTTTTTATATTTGTTATAAATCAAATGAGAAAATAATAAAAAGAAATATTTTCATACAACTTTTTTTTTACTTTAGAAAATTATGCTTCTATAAAGATTTTTTTTGCTTTTACTTTAAAAACTACATAAATCATATTTAGTAATATATTTATAGATAAAAATTAAAGTTCAACCATATTAAGTAATACTTTTTTTAAGTTGTAGAAAAATATTACTGTACCAATAATTTTTAAGATTTTAACACATACAACTAAACATAATTTTTTTACTTACTAAATGCTACATAAATTTTCTATGTTACAATTCAACCAATTGCCATATATAATTGAAAATATTTGATACAAAATTGAAGTAGATCTTAATCTTAAAAAAACTATATCTGAAAGATATAAAACTCAATCAATCATCTTGTTTGACCGAAAATACAAAATTTTCATGAATTAAATATACACATATTATATATAAAAAAAAAATACAAATTTGGTTAGGATCAATTTGCATTTAACAACTGTTTAGTTTAAGAGGGAGTTAAAAAACATATATTTAAAAACAGAAAAAAATCGGTTGTAAAGGTTGCTAAAATACTTTTGTATATTTTACCAAATAAAACATGAATACTTTAAAACCTTCGTTGTTTTCTTCTCTATTAAACTAAATGATTTTTAAATAAAATTAATATTGACCAAATATTTTCCTAAATTGTTTCTCACCACAAATTTATATTTTTAATGAAACATTAATATTTATTATTTGTTTCTCAATTTTTCCCTTATTATAAACCTTTTTAATAACATTATAAAATAATGAAAAGTTACTTTGCTTTACTCAATAAATAGAAGAGAATCAGGCTTGACTCCAATTTTTTTTATAAAGGCAATCCTCCTCTCACTGTCCATACACTTTCCACCTCTCTTCCTCATTCTCTAACTCCTTTGGGTTCTTCAGGTTATCTCTTTCTCTCTCTCTCTCTGCCTCAGCCTATGGTCTTATCTTATAGCTTCTTAAATCTCTACACACTACAGGAGAACCATGTAGGTTTTGAACTCTCCGTCTTCAAATATTCAAACTGAATTTGCACAACATTTTTCTTTTTCTTTTGGTGGTAGAAAACTAGACATTGATTGGCTTTGTAGGAAGTCTAAGATGTGCAGATCTAAAAGACTTAGAACCAAAAGAACTGAAACTTTCTGTCTCCTTATCATATCCACTAGTCATGTCATCAGTTTGGTCCGACCATTTGATATTTATTGAACATAAACTGCATTTCTTGTGTTTAGCTGATATTTTTTTTTTTGAGGATGCTTTTCTTTACTTACAAGGACTTGTCTTTGTTTCTTGTGTGTTTGATGCAGTAAGGAGAGGAAACTCAAAAAATGTCGGATCTTAAGGCACCGCCTGTGAGACCAAAGAGAAAGAAGACATGGGTTGATTACTTCGTCAAGTTCAGATGGATCATTGTCATATTCGTCGTCCTCCCAATCTCAGCCACACTCTACTTCCTCATCTACCTCGGCGACATGTATTCAGAGTCCAAATCCTACGAGCAACGCCGCAAAGAACACGACGAAAACGTCTTGAAGGTCATCAAAAGGCTTAAGAAGAGGAACGCAGCCAAGGATGGGCTTGTCTGCACTGCACGCAAGCCCTGGATCGCTGTGGGAATGAGGAACGTTGACTACAAGAGAGCACGCCACTTCGAGGTTGACTTGGGAGAGTTCCGCAACATCCTTGAGATCAACAAGGAGAAGATGATTGCTAGAGTTGAGCCTCTTGTCAACATGGGACAGATCTCACGTGCCACCGTCCCCATGAACCTCTCTCTAGCTGTTGTTGCTGAGCTTGATGATCTCACTGTTGGTGGACTCATTAATGGATATGGTATTGAAGGAAGCTCTCATCTCTATGGTTTGTTTGCTGATACCGTTGAGGCTTACGAGATTGTTCTTTCTGGTGGTGAACTTGTCCGTGCCACTAAGGATAATGAGTATTCAGATCTTTTCTACGCTATCCCTTGGTCACAAGGCACTCTTGGACTCCTTGTTGCTGCTGAGATTAGGCTTATACCGGTTAAGGAGTACATGAGGCTTACTTACATACCGGTCAAGGGAGATCTACAGACCTTAGCACAAGGCTACATGGACTCTTTTGCACCAAAAGATGGAGACGAGTCAAAGATCCCTGACTTTGTTGAAGGTATGGTTTACAATCCAACAGAAGGTGTGATGATGGTTGGGACATACGCATCTAAACAAGAAGCCAAGAAGAGAGGAAACAAGATCAACAATGTGGGATGGTGGTTCAAGCCGTGGTTCTACCAACACGCGCAGACTGCACTGGAGAAGGGACAGTTTGTTGAGTACATCCCAACTCGTGAATACTACCATAGACACACGAGGTGCTTGTACTGGGAAGGGAAGCTTATTCTTCCTTTTGGTGATCAGTTTTGGTTTAGGTTTCTCTTTGGTTGGTTAATGCCTCCAAAGGTCTCTCTTCTCAAGGCTACTCAAGGTGAGGCTATCAGAAACTATTACCATGATATGCATGTTATTCAGGACATGCTTGTTCCACTTTACAAGGTTGGTGATGCTCTTGAATGGGTCCACCACGAAATGGAGGTAACGTTAAAAGCTTATAGCTTAAAGATTCTCTTTCTCATTGTTTCTCTTTTTATCTAACTGTTTGTCCTTTACAGGTTTATCCCATCTGGCTTTGCCCACACAAACTCTACAAGGCACCAATCAAACAACAGATTTATCCAGAACCAGGGTTTGAGTATGAGAAGAGACAAGGAGACACAGAAGATGCTCAGATGTACACTGACGTTGGAGTCTACTATGCACCAGGTCCTGTCCTACGAGGTGAAGAGTTTGATGGATCAGAAGCTGTGCGTAAGATGGAGAAGTGGCTGATTGAGAACCACGGGTTCCAGCCTCAGTATGCTGTCTCTGAGCTAGACGAGAAGAGTTTCTGGAGGATGTTTGATGCTGACTTGTATGAGCATTGCCGCAAGAAGTACAGAGCTGTTGGAACGTTCATGAGTGTTTACTACAAGTCTAAGAAAGGAAGGAAGACTGAGAAAGAAGTTAGAGAAGCAGAGCAAGCTCATCTCGAAACAGCTTATGCAGAAGCAGATTAAGCAATGAAAATTGGGGTTTGAGAGAGGCTTGAGATCATTGTTGTTATGGGTTGTAGTGTGTCGTTTCTTTCGCAATTTGTCGGTTATGTGTTTTCATGTTTTCAGTTTAGTGTCTTGATGATGACTATCCTTGTGTTGTTTGGTGTTGCTTTTTTGGACTTGTGGTTTGAATAAATGTTAGATTTTGAGATTTGGATTTGCTTATGACACTTTTGTTAGAGATGAAATAAGGTTTCAGATGATGGGATTGTCAGGACTGTTATCACACTTGGCTGCAAGTCTGTAACAAGTGCTCTCTTAATAACTCATTAGAGCTTCTTTACCAATCTTGGAGGTCACAGGTTAGTCTTTAGTTACTCATTTGCACAACCTAGAAGCTTAGAACATCTATAAATAAAACAATTACATTTTCTTCCTTTATTTTTTATACTTTTAGTATATGTTTGAATATGAAGACTTTGAAAGATAAACTGATAAACTCAGATCCAAAGGTTTCTACTTCTTCCTCTTAAGATCAAGTAGTCTTGACCATCTTTTATGAACAGAAGCTGTATTTGTCTCTCCAACATCTATAAAACACAATTTTTTTAAAAAACCTCTTTAATCAAAATCCCTCATGAACAATTAACAAACATGTCATGTGAAGATAGAGAAACAAAAACCTAACAATTTTACTTACAATGCAGTGTAGGTTCCGATTTTTCGCAGGAATCCGAACATATATCCTAGAGTCAGTTTTGTTTTTTGTCAGTTAAGCTTATGGATATTATGAAACTTTCAGTATTATTTTAGCTGAATCCTCTTACTTTAGCATAAGTTGTGAGCCTGATAGTGTCTTGTACAAGGGAATCAAGATTAGCTTCATATCCAGGTCTCACATATATAACCTACACCGAAACAAAGACTTCACTCATTTCATTCTGTATTGAAATATAGAAACCATATGTAGAAGAGCCTATGATGTCGTTCCAAGAGTGCTTACAGAAGGATCATCACCACCAATATCTGGAAGAGTTGAAGCTCGATTCTCCCTACTTGATGGCAAGATCCAAACAGTGAAAGTTGTATCAATCTGGTCAAGTATATTTAATAAATACATATGTTTTTTTACTCAGATGCTTCCTTTTTTTTTATAGAATGAAACAGTTATATATATACCAGACGAGGATAAGCAGAGGAGCAAATACTGCACTTTCTTGAGAAAGATGTTATGATTCTTCCATCTACTGAAAGTCCCATGCTTGCATGCTAGACAAGAAACAACACTATCAAAACCTAAATGATTTTTGGTTTGGGTAAGAGACAAGAAAGAGTCCTGCAAGCTCTAATTCTCAAACACTGTCACATTCATAAAGCTACCCTTTGGACCGAGAGATCGACGTTGACACGGGGATTAGTAGGGCCATCATCTTCAACAAGATCTTGGAGGTGAAGATCACGGAGAGAGACGTTGTAGTGAGTGTTCCAGCTACCATTCCATTTTCCTTCAGAAGGAGATAAAGTTATGAGACGCTTCACTGTTCTTGAGCTCCCTCCTCCATTAATTGCTGCCTGTATTCATTTTAAGGCTTTGGATTACAAAAAAAATGAGCTTCAAAACGAGAACAATAATATATACTGTACCGAATAAGAAGGAGGAGGTTCTTGTTTCCTTGAGAGAGAAGAAACTGGAAGTAGATGAGGGCGTTGAGATACTTTCTTCTTAGTATTCAGGAAGTTTGGTGAGACCAAACAACGTAGAGAGGATGATTCCGCCATGGATGATGACGAATCTCCAGACAGAAGCTCTCTGGTGGTCTGAAACCATGCAAAATGCCACCAAACCTTATCCATTATATATAGACACTCACCACCACAAGTCTTTTTTGGTGCTTGACGTGTAACTTTCTCATATACAAACTTACATATATTTTGGACGCTTTTTTTTTTCTTAACAAATGACTTCTGATTTGTTTTAAATTGGTTTCATATCGAATTTTTATAAATTTTATAGTGTTAATCGTACAGCTAACCAATAATTGTTCTACCAACGTACGTTATGCTTATGGTGTTTTACTTCTTTCTATTCTTTTCAACCTTTGATCCTTACTAGAAAAAAGCAAAAGGAAACACATTACTATATTGCAGTGACAAGATGCAAACAGCTGCTTAAAGCCTTAAAGGCCAAGATTCGTTGAGAGGTCTTCCCTCTCGGCTCAGAGCTAAAAGAGGGTTCTCTTGATCCATGACTGAATGTCTCCTTAAAGCATGAAAAAATTGTAACTGAAGTTGAGAGAGACAATAAGAAAACACTGAACCATTTCAATTGTTGATCATAGTCTTACAGGAAATGATAGTTGAGAGATTTGAGCCACAATCAAAAATCAATTACGAGCTTGGTTTTAAAAAGCGATCGCTTCCCTCGCCATGGCGAATGGCGAGGTGTAGCGGTGAACTCATCGCATTACCACCGCAAAGCCATGCGAGACACACAAGGCGCTCGCTTTTGAGCGCATTACTATTAGTTCTAAGGCCCCTCTAGCAACGCCCCATTGATTCTTCTTGAACCAACTTGGTTTTTACGTATCTAGGTTACTAAACCAACTTTGGTTAACACGTAAGCTGTGCCGTCTAATATAATCTATCGGCAAACCCTAGTCCACTCTACTATATTATAATTATACAACCTCTAAATTTTTCATCAGCTCTTTCTTTATTGTTCTTCACTCTATTCGCTGCCTTATCTCTTCTTTCCTTTTACCGGTTAGTTCCATGTTCTCATATACTATATTTTGTTATCAAGCAAAACTTTGTATCATAATGTAGAGTTTTAGATTTTCTAGTTCCGCTCTTTTAGATTTTAGTAATTTTGAATTGTTTTTTTGGTTTTAAGGTTTTATACTATCAATGGAATTGGTGTTTTGGTTTTCTTTTTATTGTCTTTATCAATAGCATAGCATAACTTAGAGTTAGAAATAGATCATTAGTTTGCATGTGTGGTTACACATGGCGATCGACTTGCCATCGCCGAGGCGCTTGGCGAGAGTCGAGCACCTCATCGCTTTTGTTCGCCACACGCTATTTAAAACCCAGATTACGAGGAAACAAAAAGACCAAACTCTAAACCCAAATTGCTTCTCAAGTCATTTGTTACGACCCAAAGAAACACCAAAGGGGGTAGGTAGGTATCGAGTGAAGCATCATTAAAGACAGAGCAATAATCTTACACAAGCTCCGGACAATATTCAGACACTTCCCACTTAAAGCACAAAGACCATAACAAAAAAAACTCAGACATGGTCTCTTTTAGATAAGATCAGCTACATTCATTGGCATTTCGTCAATCTGGGTACTGTAGTACTGCTCAATGTCCCTTAGGATCTTGATGTCGTCGCTTTTAACAAAGTTGATCGCAACACCCTAGAACGATGACCATAAAACGTTCGTTAAGAAGAGATATCATTCAGTATTCCCAGGTTAAGAGAAAATTCACAGCTTTGACTGATTTGTCAACGAGAAATAATGTAATAGTAAATCTATTACCTTACGCCCGAAACGACCAGATCGTCCAATACGATGGATGTAGAGCTCACGGTTGTTAGGGAGATCATAATTGATGACGAGAGACACCTGTTAAAGAAAGTTGGTCATGTCAATTCAACCTTCACCATAATCTTATGACGCATAAAAGAGGAGACTAAGCAGGGTTATAATGACTTACTTGCTGCACATCAATCCCACGTGCCCATACATCTGTCGTGATCAAAACACGACTGTCGCCTGACCGGAACTGGTTCATGATTTCGTCTCTTTCCTTCTGAGGCATGTCACCGTGCATTGATGAGACTGTGAAGTTGTTAGTCCTCATTTTCTCACTTAGCCAATCCACCTATAACAAATGCAGAGCTAGAGTTGAGCGAGACATTTGAAAATATTAATAGTTCTCAGACCCCTAGTTACCCACAACATTCAAAGCAAAATTAGAACGCATCAGGAAGATTGAATAGCATCACATAATATATTATTAAGTCAATGCAATTTACTAAAAGTCTGCAGGTGAGCACATATTGTAAGAACAATAGAGAAGAGAAGTTATATTTTTAACTTCTTGTAAGAATGAAAAACTGCATATAGACACAAAAGAGGACAATTTTCAAGGACGTTACAACCTCCAAATCAAGTTAAGACACCAGTGCTATAAGCTCAAGGCTAACAAAATAAGACACCTGATTTTCCTAAAACAATTCAAATGAAGTACAGAAACTTTAAGATGAGCACGATGATGATTACCTTTCGTTTAGTATTGCAGAAGATAACAGCTTGAGTAATAGTAAGTGTGTCATAAAGATCACAGAGTGTATCAAATTTCCACTCTTCCTTCTCAACAGCAACGAAAAATTGTTTAATGCCCTGAAAAGGATTTACAGGAAAATTGACCCTACTGTAAAATTAAAAAGAACAAGCATACAGATTGCAGAAGAAAAAACGTACTTCAAGAGTCAACTCATCACGCTTCACAAGTATCTTCACTGGCTCCGTCATAAACTTTGATGTCATTTCCAGAATCTCGTGAGGAAGAGTTGCAGAAACTAAGCAAACCTATACACATAAGGAATAAAGTTAGATAGATGTCAAACAATGGAATTTAGCCAGGCATTCTACCGCTAATAGCTACCAAACTCTCACATGGATCAATCAAGCAACTCAACAATGTTCTTTAAAAATAACCAAATCCAATAACAGTCAATAGGCACCAAAAAGTGTTCCGAGGCAGTGAAATTTCACCTGAAGATCAGGTGGAAGATATCTGTAAACATCATATATCTGATCCTTAAACCCTCTGCTCAACATCTCATCAGATTCATCAAGAATCAAAAGCTTAATAGCTCTGGTGCGTAAACTTCTCCTCTTAATCATGTCACATACACGCCCCGGTGTCCCAGACACAACATGAACACCATTCTCCAGCTTCCTAATATCCTCTCCAACGCTCTTCCCACCAATGCACGCATGCGCCTGAATACTAGCGTGTAATCCAATAGCTTGAATAGTCTTCTCCGTCTGTGAAGCCAGCTCCCTCGTTGGAGACAATATCAACGCCTGAACTCTGCAACAACCGAAAACAAAACATTCAACAAACAATCAGCATAAAGGTGAAAAATTGGAATTAGGGTTTCCCTCGAAACATACTCTCTAGACGAAGTGTCAACGATTTGGCAGACGGAGAGCGCAATCATGGAGGTTTTTCCGGTACCGGACTGAGCTTGAGCAATGAGATCGCGACCTTGGAGGATGGGCATGACCGCTCTCTGCTGAATCGCGGAGGGTTTCTCGAAACCGTACTCGTAGACGCCGCGGAGTACGTCCTCCTTGATCCCCATATCGTTGAAATTGGTGATGGGCTCGATCCCTTCCGTCGTCTCGAAGACTAATTTGTCGTCGTCCATTGGTCCACCGCCTCTCCTTCCTCCTCCACGGCTAGGATTCGCTTCCGTCATTGCTCTCTAGCTAATTTTTCTCTCTCTCCTAGGGTTTCCGATCGTGAAAGCTCTCTCTCTCTCTCTGGGGGATGAAATGTCGGAGATAAGCGCGGCTCGACGTGGACACGATTGTAAATATCGACGACTTCTTCGACTTTATAAATACTGATGGGCTTGTAGCGTATGGGCTTTATTAAAGGCCCATATTAATAAAAAGAAAATAGCGATGTTGCCTCAAAACGACAGTGCTGCATAACAAAGCCGAATCCTTTGTAAAGAAATACCGACTCTATTAATGGGCTTGTAGGTCCATATTAAAAGGCCCGAAAAGGTTATAACCTCGAAAACGACAGCGTTGCATCAGGAAGCCGAACTCGCGAACACAGCAGCTTCAGAAGAAGAACCTAAGTTAGATCGGTATCTCTGTCGGGATTTTATCTCTCCTTCAAGGACCCTATTCTCGCTCCTAATTCTATCCTCTCCTCACCTCTTTGCTCAGAGCCTGATTGAAATGTTTCCGTGGGGAATGAAATAAAACTTCTTTCTGTTCATCTCTGTTAAAAGGTTGGTACTGCTTTGTAACATATATATATATATGGTCGAGAATAGCTGTTTATTCACATCCTTCGTTGTCTTTCATTAAATGGGATTTTCCTATTATGTGGCTAAACCGTACCTTTTGATTTTGCACTGATCTTTATTTCTGTTTTGGGTTGTTTTAATTGTGCAATGCATAATGTTTTGATGGTGCAAGAAATCGACTCTGCAAGTGATTTTTGAATATATGAAATATATGTTTGTTTATTGCAGTAATATTAGATTTTGAGAGGAAGGTGCTTTTGTGATGTATACTAGAGCTATAAAGAGGAACCAGAGATGGGGTTTGGTATTATTGCAGCAAGCCAAATACTTAGTTAGACCAATCATTCGTGACTACACGGTGTCCAGATCTTATGGACTCACCACTAATGCAAACTTGACCAGTAGGTCTCTCCTCCGTTCGTTTTCTCCTTTTGGCTCGAGAAATAGTGTAAGACTCTCGAAGAACATCCAGCTGCGTAGTTTTAGCTCTCAAGGTGATGGAAGTGGTGAGGATAAACATGTCTCTTTGAACAAAGGGAGTGACATAGGTGATGAAAAAACCGCCAAGGAGAGCGGTGTTGGGCATTTAGATACACATGCTCAACTAGGGGAACAAGACCAAATAGAATGGCTCAATAGCGAGAAGCTTGCCAGTGAATGCAAAAAGAAGGAGTCACCTCTCCTTACTAGACGAGAAAGATTCAAAGAGGAGTTCTTAAGGAGAGTCCAACCTTGGGAAAAGATACAGCTTTCTTGGGAGACCTTCCCTTACTATATCCAGTAAGTAATAATCTACACTACACGTTACTCTCTCTTTTTTTTTTTCTCTTCTCTGTTATTGTGTTTCTGCTTATGGATTCTTCTGCTCATGCTCATTTCACAGTGACCACACCAAAAACATTTTGGTGGAATGTGTTTCTTCACATATAAGACAAAAGAATGCCACTTCCGTGTATGGTGCTCGTTTAGATTCTTCAAGTGGAAGAATATTGCTCCAGGGTCATCCAGGTTTGTGATTCTTAGCCAAAAAAGCAGTCTGATGTTACTCTTCTATTATCAAAGTATAATTATCGAGGAAACATAAGATGACCTTATGTTTGTTCAGACACTGAACTTTACCAGGAGAGGCTGGTACGAGCACTTGCTCGAGATGTACAAGTTCCCCTGTTGGTTCTTGACAGCAGCGTTCTTGCCCCTTATGTGAGAGATTCTTATGAGTAATCTGCCTATAACAAGCCACTTTTTATCGTTCTGTTTTTAATGTGTTCGGTTCTGAATCAGGATTTTGCTGATGAGTACAATGAAGACTCTGAATCTGATGGTGAGAACGCAGAAGCCGAAGCAGATGAGGGCACGACAGAGTCTGAAGCTGAGGAAGAGGATTCTGAAGCGAAAACAGATGGGAGTGACAATGAGGAAGAAGCTCGTCTTGAGGTTACTGAGGAAGATATCAAGAAAATTGTGCCAAAACTTGAGGAGCTCGGAGAGGTATGATTGTATTAAATGAGGATCCTAGTTAATACCGTCTGAATACTAGTTCTTTAGTTCTACATGACGACTCTTTGCATTGTTCCCTCTCGAACTTGATTTATGGAGTTTCCTGAATATTTGCTTACTTGCTCTAAATTGTGGCAGTTAGTAGCGGAAGAACTACATGAAGCTGGTGGAGCATGCGAAGCGGCAGCTCTTGAGAATTCTAATAAAGCTAGGCGACCGGCAAGGAAAGGTAACCAACCAATATTAATCTTCATCACTATAAGTGCTAGGTAGAGTTGACTGTGTATCAGTTTCCACTTTTTCCTTATTTCTATTTGTGATTAAATAATTTTGCAGGAGATCGCGTCAAATATGTTGGGCCTTCTAAGAATGGAGATAGGTAGTTTACTGATTTACTTCTCCGGAATTCATCCTCTAGCCATGCTATTTAGATTTAAACTGTTTCAACACTCGTAAAATGTCAGACTGTCAGTCTATTATGCCAGCAACAATATATGTTTAAGCAAAGCATGTTGACCTTGTGCCCTTGTTTGTTTTTATTGATTGGACTTGTAGAATGAGTATATAATGTGTTAGGATCTGTTTGGTTATTCGCTTCATAATTGCTGCAGTTCGATGCTTGTTTTTTTATCATATCCATTATGCATTAGACAGGACTGCGCAATGGTTGGCTGTAGCAGTCCATCCTTGTTTAATAGTTAACATATAGATTATAGAGGAAAAATCTGAAAGCTGATCACACATTAGATCCTAATTAGTTGCAGTAAATGAGTCCTTCAAAGTTTATCACATGTTTGGCTTCACGTGTGCTATAGACTCTGTCTTACTCTGCGTAATTATGTCAGTAATACTGTGTTTGTCAAATGCGAGACCTTAACTGTGATTGATTCGAGTAGTTCTGGTTTAGGATTAGATGTTTCTGCAACAGTCGTTTCCTATATGATGTATTCACTTATTTGTGAGCTTAACTTTGTGAGTGGATTTGTGTGTGTTTCTATTATCATCACTAGGTTGCATCTCAATGATCTCATGAAAGTATACCATTCGGGGTTTCCCCAACAATATTTTTGATATTTTGCAACGTGCGCTAAGTATTATACTCGAAGGATAGTGGATGCCCTACCAAAATTTTATGTACCTGTAGGCCATTATCTACCGGTCAGCGTGGAGAGATCTTTGAGGTAAATGGCAACCTCGTTTCCGTCATATTTGACAATGAAGGTGATACATCATCAGAGGGAGACGAGAAGAAACCAAAAAAGCAGTCCCGGAAGATACATGTGCACTTGATAGATGGTATATGTACCTGATCAATCAAATATATTGTTTATTTGGATAATTATCCTATGTGTAGTCAATAGACTTCATACCTAAATGCAGCTAGCTAACCTCTATATTGTCTGCGCAGTTAAAGACCTGAAGCACGATTTGGATATGCAGGCAGAAGATGGTTACATTGCCCTGAAGGCTTTAAATGAGGTATGTTTGGAAGCTACGTGATGTTTTCTTGTTACTTTGTTGTTCATTGTTCTATATCCAATATATCAGATCAGATTATGTATCCAGCAGTAGCAAAAGCTCTTAAGTTTTAACTTTTCTTGAAACTTAACATATATGGAAACTCATGTATCCGTTTGTTCCTGGTGCTTGTAGGTTTTGCAATCCACACAACCACTTATTGTCTATTTTCCAGACTCGTCCCGGTGGTTGTCTAGAGCTGTTCCTAAGGCAAAACGAAATGAGTTTGTAGACAAAGTTGAGGAAATGTTCGATAAAGTGTCAGGTCCTGTTGTAATGATCTGCGGACGGAACAAGATTGACACAGCCTCCAAAGGGAGAGAGAAATTCGTAAGCCTTTCTAACGCGTCACTTCTCGTTGGCTTTTATTTTGTTACTGATCAGTAAATTAATTGTATTTTTTTTTTTTTACTTATTTTGTTTGTGAACAGACGATGATACTCCCAAACTTTGGCCGCATTGCGAGACTGGTTTGTTGGCTAACACATAAAAGCATCTCTGATGATAGAATCTTAGTTTGGTCTCATATCAAGTTATTGGTTCATTCGTGTCTTGCAGCCTCTTCCTTTGAAGCATCTTACTGAAGGGCTCAGCGGAAGGAAAAGTTCAGATGATAATGAGATATACAAACTATTCACCAATGTTATGAACCTACTTCCTCCTAAGGTATGTCTTATGTCTTTTATCAAGTTTCTTATATAAGTTTGGATAACCGATGAAAATTAGATAACTTTCTTGTTTCTCTGTGCAGGAGGAAGATATCCTTGCAGTATTCAACAAACAACTTGTAGAAGATAGAAGAATTGTGGTATCACGGAGTAATTTAAATGAGATACTTAAGGTACACAGATCTAGATTTGATTCTCAGTGGACTCAGTTTGTGATGTTTTTCATAATCATTGACTTTGAGAACCTTTCTCCCAGGCCCTTGAAGAAAACGAGTTATTATGCACAGACTTGTACCAAGTGAACACCGACGACGTGATATTGACAAAACAAAGTGTGTAACTCCTATGATTTATTGTGTATGTGTTTGCTTGTTATGTCTTAGCAATGTTGTTATATCATACCAGGGTTGTGCATGGATAAAGTTGTTTAAGCTTGCCTTTACCATATGATATGTATGCCATTTGTTGCTATAATGGCAAGAATCCGGTTGTTAGGAGAGAGATATGATAAGGCTTTAACTTGCACGTGTATGTTTAAATCTATCACATTCCCTTGATCTGATTGTCCTTCTTTTCTGACATAGTTATAGTTGATGTTATGATTATATAGGATGCAGTTCCTTGTGATTGAAGTTGATCTCTGCCTCCGTCTCTTATTTGTCCCAATCACTTATGGTGTGACCAAGAGAGCTCAGAAATTTGTTTATATTGATTATACAGGGGCAGAGAAAGTTGTTGGCTGGGCCAGAAACCACTACTTATCCTCTTGTTCTAAACCGTCTATTAAAGAAGACCGCCTTATTCTGCCTCGTGAAAGGTAATGGCATGCATGGATATGACTTTATCTTTCAAGTCTACAATTTTATCTTTAAATTTGATTTTGTCTTCCTCTTTTGTAGCATTGAGATATCAGTTAAAAGGTTGAAAGCACAAGAAGATATATCTCGGAAGCCTTCACATAGCTTGAAGGTTTTAGTTTCTTCCCCTTCTGGTGTTTTGGAAGTTGACTACTAATCCTAGTAATCAACAGAGAACTTTTTCTTGCAGAACATAGCAAAGGATGAGTTTGAAAGCAATTTTGTCTCAGCTGTAGTTGCTCCTGAAGAAATAGGTGTCAAGTTTGACGACGTTGGTGCTCTTGAGCATGTGAAGAAGACACTGAATGAGTTGGTTATTCTTCCCATGAGAAGGCCGGAGCTCTTCACTCGTGGCAATCTCTTGCGGGTATTATATTTTTTTCCCATCGTTCTCTCTTTTTTCCCTTAAGAGATGGATTCTCCTGATTGTCTGAGTTTTTTTTTTTTGTTCTTCTCCAGCCTTGTAAAGGCATATTGCTTTTTGGTCCTCCTGGTACTGGTAAAACGCTACTTGCCAAGGCCCTTGCTACAGAAGCTGGAGCAAACTTTATTAGCATAACTGGCTCATCGCTTACATCAAAGGTACATGGAACCTTGAAACTTTGTATGTGATTGGTTCTAACTATGTCAACTTGGTCCATTGTTTTTGGTACAGTGGTTTGGAGATGCAGAGAAGCTAACGAAAGCTCTCTTCTCCTTTGCAAGCAAACTTGCGCCAGTGATTATTTTTGTCGATGAGGTTAGAGGATTGTTATATCTTTTATTGATTATCACTTTTCTGTTTCAGTCATTGCTTTGTAAGGGGGACTGAAGGTCTTTTTTTTGGTTGTTTGATGAGTAGGTAGACAGTCTATTGGGAGCTCGTGGTGGTTCTCACGAGCATGAGGCAACAAGAAGAATGAGAAATGAGTTCATGGCAGCTTGGGATGGGCTCAGGTCGAAAGATAGCCAAAGGATACTCATACTTGGTGCCACCAACCGACCTTTTGATCTTGATGACGCTGTCATTCGCCGTCTACCAAGAAGGTTATAAAAAAAAAACCGTAATCCATTTTCTCCTTACAAAACATTGGTCTTACTGAAGCTTTTGTTGTTCTGCTTTCTGTTTATAGGATATATGTGGATTTACCAAATGCTGAGAACCGGTTGAAGATTTTGAAGATATTTCTGACTCCAGAAAATCTTGAAACCGGTTTTGAGTTTGAGAAACTTGCAAAAGAAACCGAAGGATACTCAGGCAGCGATCTAAAGGTTTGGTTCATTTTACTTGACAAGTTTGAGTACTAGTGGAATCTGTATCACTTTAAATGATATGTTGTAAAATTGCAGAATCTATGCATCGCTGCTGCATACAGACCAGTTCAAGAATTGTTACAGGAAGAAAACAAGGTAAAGGACATGAGACATATCTTGCTTGATTCCATGAACACAGTTTTGTAACACACTCGATGCTTTTTGCAATGTTTGACTCCTCAGGGTTCGGTAGCAAATGGTGCAGCTCCTGATCTACGGCCTCTGAGTTTGGACGACTTCATTCAATCTAAAGCTAAGGTAGTTGATCGGATCATCATATGTGTTTATGCTTCTTCTTCTTCTTCTTTTTGTTGGATGTTCTTTATCAAATGTTGATATTGCAACATTTTTAATGCAATTGCAGGTTAGTCCGTCTGTGTCATATGATGCAACGACGATGAACGAACTGAGAAAGTGGAACGAGCAGTACGGTGAAGGTGGTAGCCGGACAAAGTCTCCTTTTGGTTTCTAAGGCAGAGTTTTGTTAGATTCATCATATAATTCAATGTTTCTTCAACAATATTTTTTTTTCAATTTCACAGACAACAATCACTATTTAAATTTAATCCTAGTTCCTTTCATTCCATAAAGGTAACTAATAAAAAGAAGAGATTATCTTCAAATAATATCAAAATCAATTTTTGTTTCTAAATATATTCACATTCATAACTAAATAAAAAATTAAAATTAAAATTCAAAATAGATAGATAATAAATAAATAAAAATTATACAAAATAAATATTATATTTGACTTTATTGTTAAGAGTTTATTAAATCGTTTTACTGGTCTAATTTTTTTATTCATTGAAGTATATTTTTATTTTTCATGTATTATTTTTGGTTTATTAGAAAATTTTGTTAGATTTATATTCAGTGACTCTTACAAAATGAAAGTTCAACTAATGTTCTCACGTCATAAACAATAAAATACATTGTTTCATTTCATAAATCAAAAGCAAATTAGTTATATAAATGGGGAAAAAACAATTCAAAGTCCCTATCTTGTGGATCATCCAGCAATCACAATTTTGTACTACACAGTTGATTTTAGTCACACAAAAATAATAAACAAACATTTACAAATTAACAAATATAATAAACAATTTCTTTTTTTTTTTTTTGGACTAATTTTTTTTTTGGAGTAAATAATAAACAATTTCTCTTCAAAGATTCTATTGGGTAAAACCAAAAAGAAAATGGGAACACAGCAACAAATATATCCTTTTCTTTCAATAAAATAAAGTTATCTGATTCTCCTCAGGCGCACATTTTTCTTGTTTAGCGGAGAAAGATTCCAACGTTTAACCGACGCTCCATAGATGCGCGTGGGGAACTACGTAAATAACTGTATTTCTTTTTTTGACAAAAAAAAATAATAAAAAATTGAAATAGCCGTATCCGCTAATTTCAATCAATGGCGGAAAGGAACGGCGAGGAAAAGTAGAAAACACTCTCACGCACTCTTCCCTCTGCTCAATCTTCGAAGAAGACGATGTCGTCGGACGCTTCAGCGCCAAAATCGGTGACGGTTGAGGAAATGGCGGAGGAGGAGGCGGCGATTGAGGAGCGGTATAGTCTTTACGAGGCGTACAACGAACTACACGCTCTAGCGCAGGAGCTGGAGACTCCGTTCGAAGCTCCTGCGGTGCTTGTGGTTGGACAGCAGACCGACGGAAAGAGCGCGCTGGTGGAAGCTCTCATGGGGTTTCAGTTTAACCACGTCGGCGGGGGGACGAAGACTCGCCGCCCTATCACTCTTCACATGAAGTACGATCCTCAGTGTCAGTTCCCTCTCTGCCATCTCGGATCCGACGATGATCCTTCCGTCGCTCTCCCCAAATCCCTCTCGCAAATTCAGGTCGACTATACTCACTTTTGTTTTAATTGCGTTTTGGTTGGTTTATTGGTGAGAAGCAATGCTCTAATGTTTATAGGATTTTTTTAGGCATATATTGAAGCTGAGAATATGAGGCTAGAGCAAGAGCCGTCACCGTTCTCTGCTAAGGAGATCATTGTCAAAGTTCAGTATAAGTATTGCCCTAACCTTACAATCATTGATACACCTGGACTTATTGCTCCTGCACCAGGACTCAAAAACCGAGCTCTTCAGGTTCTTTTTTTTAATACTCCCTCCCCTCCAAAATAGATGATTTTGAAGAGTTTTTGATATTTCAAAATCCATGATGTTTTAATATTTTTATATTAATTTTGGTTTTGTTGAAAACTGTGTGACTAATGATGGTTTATAATTTTTTTTGATGATTGGCTGTATTAGTTTTATTTTACATTTTAGTGCTTCTTTTTAGGAAAAATTGTATGTCTTAATTCTTGTGTCTTACTATCTTCAACCAAAATATCATGTAATTTGAAACAGAGGGAAGTATTTTTTTGTTTGGTTTGAGAGTGCTTACTTGTTCTTTTTTCCTAGGTTCAAGCACGAGCTGTAGAAGCTTTAGTCCGAGCAAAGATGCAGCATAAAGAGTTTATCATTCTCTGCCTTGAAGATAGCAGTGACTGGAGCATTGCAACTACTCGAAGAATAGTGATGCAAGTATGAGACTTTACCCTAGCCCCCATTGCGTTTCTAACCTCGTTTTTTTTCTTATAGAGTTTTTGTTTTTGTTAGGTTGATCCTGAGCTTTCTAGGACAATTGTTGTTTCCACTAAGCTTGACACCAAAATCCCTCAGTTTTCATGTTCATCCGACGTGGAAGTCTTCCTCTCACCCCCTGCAAGTGCACTTGACAGCTCTTTACTTGGCGATTCTCCTTTTTTTACGTCTGTGCCTTCTGGAAGAGTCGGCTATGGACACGACTCAGTATATAAGTCTAATGACGAATTCAAACAGGTGTTTTCTCCGCTGTCTGATTCCTTGATCTTTTCATGGATTCTATAACCGTGTGTGTGTATGTGTTTTTATTGCAGGCTGTGTCTCTTAGAGAAATTGAAGACATTGCATCTTTAGAGAAGAAGTTGGGCCGTGTGCTGACGAAGCAGGAAAAGAATAGGATTGGTGTCAGTAAACTAAGGTTGTTTCTTGAAGAACTACTCTGGAAAAGGTAGAGCTGCTTTTTGTTCTCTGTGATTTTCCAGCTTCTGTTTCCTCTATGATTTACTTCTTCTCGTTATAGTCTTTGTCAAAGACTCTTTGATGCCATTTTCTTTGCAGGTACAAAGAGAGTGTTCCATTGATCATTCCCCTCTTAGGAAAGGAGTACCGCAGTACAGTCAGAAAGCTGGATACAGTTAGCAAGGAACTTAGGTCTGAATATTGCTTGTTGATTTTAGTAAGCTTAGCTATCCTTTTCTGAAAATATAACTCACTGCTGGTCGAATTCCTTCCTTTCACAGCTCTTTAGATGAAGCAAAGCTCAAAGAAAGAGGCAGGACATTCCATGATCTCTTCTTAACCAAGGTCTTTGTAGTTTGTAAAGCGTATTTGGGTTTTTAACATTTCTTTTTATGCTTTAACGTCATGTTTCTCCTCTGCTTGGACTCATGGGATAATATGCTTTTGTGTAGTTACAAGAAAGTTCATTTGGTAATCTACTGCATTTCTTGTTTATTGACTATTGACACATAAAAAGATTTAGCGACAGTAAATGATATCTAGGACTTAGTACTAGTTTAGAGTGACTGGAAGTTTGTCGTGTTGGATATCTAGGACACGTTCTCTGATTAACATAGAAGTTCCTTTGTTAGTATTGATCCATGTTGGGTTTTCTCACCTGTTTTGTTTTTGTTTTCTTGACCAGTTATCTCTGTTACTGAAAGGAACAGTTGTGGCCCCTCCTGATAAATTTGGTAATGTTACTGTCTCTTCTCTACCACTCAACTGTCTTTAGCAATTATCTTTCTTGTTAAATGCATATTGGTCATCAGACTGCGATGAATATGATGTATGCTAATCAATCAATAATTTGGTCATGATACTTTGGGAAGCACATTGTATGACGATGTTCTCTTTATGTTGGGTTCTTTGATAATTTATAATTCGTCATGATGTTTTTTCAGGTGAAACATTGCAAGATGAAAGGACGCAAGGTGGATCTTTTGTTGGTACTGATGGTCTCCAGTTCCCACATAAGCTAATACCAGTAAGCATTTATGATATATAACGGAGTACGAAGTAAAGAGATCGTCATCTGAGGACCTTTAAGAATTATGAAGAAAGATAAACCAAATGTTCTTTTCATTTGCAGAATGCTGGGATGCGTCTTTATGGAGGTGCACAATATCATCGTGCCATGGCTGAATTCCGTTTTCTAGTTGGGGCGATCAAATGTCCCCCAATAACACGGGAGGAAATTGTAAACGCATGTGGAGTTGAGGATATTCATGATGGAACTAACTATTCAAGGTTTCACATCATCTACTGAAATGCAACACAATTCTGATTTTTACTGTCTTTGCATCTCATACCCATTTTCAGTATCTAATCTGACCTGCAATGTTAGTTATGTTTGCTATGGGGCCTCTTATTCTCTTTTTTTCTTTTACTTGATATTGTAGAACAGCGTGTGTTATAGCAGTTGCAAAAGCTCGTGACACGTTTGAACCTTTCCTTCATCAGGTGACAAAGATATATCTACTATCTTCTTCTTTCGTGGATGATGGCAAAAAATCTTACTAAGTAGTTTAGTTATACATCAGATTTTCTTTCAGAAACTATGTTTGGGGTTACTTTTTGTCTGAAATTTTGTTATTCACATGTTCATCATTCTGTACAGAAAGTTGTTTTCCCACTTCTCATTTTTGTTTGTTTTTGTGTCGGCTTAGTTAGGAGCCAGGCTGCTACACATTCTTAAGAGATTGCTTCCAATATCTGTATATCTTCTTCAGGTGGGTACTGTTTCCTTTCGTTTGATGGTATCCTAGTTATTTTTCCTTTCCAGCAAATTTCGTTGATGCATGTTGCTATGTTTGAATAGAAAGAAGGTGAATATTTGAGTGGCCATGAGGTGTTTCTCAAGCGGGTTGCTTCAGCTTTCAACAGTTTTGTGGAGTCCACAGAAAAATCATGCCGTGACAAGTAATTCAACTCTTACACTTGTCTACTTTAATGATCATAAATTCAGTTTTCCAGTGCCTTCTACTTGTATTCTAGTTGCAGTGAACAATCTCCCTCTGGTTCTTATATTGATTGCAGATGTATGGAGGATTTAGCAAGTACAACTCGCTATGTTACGTGGTCTCTTCACAACAAGGTCCCTGCTACAGCTTTTATGGCTATGTTTCAAATTTGGCATCCAGTTCTAACTTAGTACTCTTCTCTTCTCAATGTTATGTAGAACCGAGCTGGTCTACGTCAATTCTTGGACTCGTTTGGAGGAACAGAGCAAGTTGCTACATCAGGTAATCCCTTGGGTTTTAGTCTTCCCCAAGATGCACCAGGCGGCACAACAGACACAAAGTCAAGATCAGATGTAAAGCTAAGCCAACTCGCCTCGAACATCGATTCAGGTTCCAGCATTCAGACAACAGAAACGCGGTTGGCTGATCTTCTAGACAGCACGCTTTGGAACCGTAAGCTAGCTCCTTCATCTGAGAGAATTGTCTACGCATTGGTCCAACAAATATTCCAAGGCATACGAGAATACTTTCTAGCCTCTGCTGAGTTAAAGGTTTGCTCCAACTTAGGTTTTACTCAGATTCTTACCTTTTTGTTTTAAAGATTGGCTTTCCTTATGAACGTTCTTTTATTCTGCAGTTCAACTGTTTTCTTCTGATGCCTATTGTGGATAAGTTACCTGCTCTTCTCCGGGAAGAGTTGGAGAATGCATTTGAAGACGACCTCGATAGTATTTTCGACATTACAAACCTCAGGCAATCACTTGATCAGAAGAAACGGAGTACGGAGATTGAACTGAGAAGGGTAAAGCCAAACTTGAACTCTCAATCTTTATGTTCATCATGCTTGACTTTTATGTTAATTTGATTTTGTTCTCATGTTGGACAGATAAAGAGGATCAAAGAGAAGTTCAGAGTGATGAATGAGAAGCTGAACTCTCACGAGTTTGCTCAGAGTCTAAACCCGCCTTCGTTGCAGTAGTGACTCAAAGTCATCATGAATCTCACTGTTCAAGATGTTTATTTTCTTAATTGTAGGTTAAGAAACAGTCCAAGAGTGTGTTTTCATGAGGGAACATCTTATGCCTTTGAACTTTGGATGTCCCAAACAAACAAAAAGAAAACAGAAGTGTCTTTACAATTTGAAGAAAATAACAATTAGTAGTTGGGTAATACTATGTAATCAAAATTCAAAACTAGAAGTTGAGCGAAAAAAATACACTTACAGAAACATATAGATATATGTTCTTAAGAAAGTTAGATGCATGATGCAGCAAGAGATTGTCTTGAAATTTGTGAAGGATGTCACAAAACCAGATGTGGAGATACATGATCTTTTCATTATATGCATAATACAGGATGAAGACTCTTAATAAATAAATATATTTATTTGAGATATGTAATGATTTATATTAACTTTGTATATACAGATTTCGCCTCCGGGGAAAAAGAATATTGTATATCAGAACACTAAACTCTTGTATGATTTATGTATAAGATTAAAACTAACTTGGAAGATTTTGATGTTCTTAGACAGGAACTCGATTTACAAGAAGCAACCCTTCTTTAGTTTATACAATCTATAAGCTACCAAACTTCAGTAATCTCAACACTGTGTAGACATTGCCATGACCACCTCTGCCTATGAAATTCTCTGGCTTGATCTCATCGATGATGTCCATTTCGTTAAAGTTTAGTAACCGCAATGAGCTCACTAGCCAACATATGTGGATTAGAAATTACCCTAATTCTAGTCTGAAGGAGACTCTGTTGGTGAGTGATCTAATCTTGGCTCTTATAGCTTTATTGTTAGTTTGTTACTTGGGTAGTTAAGATTACTTAGGGCAGTTAGACTGGTTAATTGTTAAACCGGTTTAACTTAACTGATTCTGGTTAGCATTGTAAATCCTTGGTTTATATAAAAGGATAGAGAGTGAGTGTTACAAGCTATGTGAGCTAATAGAGATAAGAGAGAGAGAGAGATCAGAGACGTCGAGCTCCGAGGGTTGTTCTTCACCATCTCCAATTGCGAGAGGTGCTTTGTTCTAGTAGTCTTATTTTGTAACCCATTCACCAGCCTTTGCATCAGAGAAGACCATTGAGAAGTTACTCCTGCACCAGCCAGACCTCCCCAGAGAAAGAGCAATCAAAAAAATTTGCTAGGCTGAGTCTGGCTCTAGGGATTAGTTCTCCACATCGGAGAGATATCCTTGGTGATCAAAATGTGTGTCTCTCTTGTTCTTGCTCTTATCTTGATTTGATCGTGAGTGATTCTCTTGAGTGACTGTGAGGTTTCAAGTCGAGTGTTAATTCATATCAGCAATAAAAGCTTTGATTCATCCCGAACTGAAGGTTTCTGCACAACATACTCTATTGCTTATCCATTAATCCGTAACATTAAAGATAGGTCAACCAATATACAAATTTACAGAATTATTGTTAAAATATTTTTCAGCAGGAGTACTAAGTTGCAACGATCGGGTTTAAATTATTATTTTTTAGGTGTAAAAGTTAAATTTTATAACAATTTTAGTTTTTCGACAAAAAAATATAGAGATTACAAGTAGCAGATAAAAAAAATGAAAACTACAACAACAATCAAATACTACCGGAAAACACAATTTCTTAAAGTTAAGTAGAACACTATAATTCAGAAACGAGTTTACTAATAAGATTTAAAGGAGGTGAACAATCCGCAACCAATAATTCCCCGTGATTTAAATTTGTTAATTACTCTTCACAAAAAGATCTGGTTTTAAATTTGTTAAACGTGATGCAAATAAAGTGGCTCATATAATCGCCTAACACAAACCATTGAATGATATATTTTACTCTCATAGTTTATATCTTCATGTTTGGCTGACGCCTATTTTGTATTCAGATTTATTTCATGTGTTATAAACTTAATATTTCAACTCAGATTGTGATTACTGAACACAAAATTACTAAGTTATATAACATTGTCAACTAACACTTCAATTCAAAACTAGATTCTTACAGGTGATTTAAAACCACAGAACTATTTAAAACCATAGAATTATTCATATGTAATATGTAAATATATTATTAAAAATTAATCATTTTATTTTTAAAATAAAATTTTAATACAATATTATTTATTATTATATTTTTCCAATAGTTACAAATTTAAATAAATATTTTAAAAATAAAGAGTACAACTTTGTTTAAGATTTTGTTATAATAAGGTATAAGATATATATATATATATATATATTTATATTTATATTTAATTATCATTAAATTAAAAATATGATTATATATATTAGATTAGTTAAGTTTTTAAAATTAAGTAGTTAAAAATTTATTTTATAACATTAGCTTCAATAAATGTCTAAAAATCTAGAAATTTTAATGGTACATTTCATAAATAACACGTCAGGTTAAAGTTGATTTTATATAGTGTTTTTGTTTAAATAAAATAGATTTTATACAGGTTAAAGTTGAAACCTATATATATACATATATAACTATTAATTTAATATTAAGATTAGGTATGAGTAGCAGATCTTTTTGCAAAAAGGTTTCAAATTCTTTACATTTTTATCTATATTTATTAGATTTGAGTTTAAATGTACTAATTAATAAAAGTGTTTTTGTCAACAAATTTCTCTGTTCATGCATATTTAATCAGTTTAGATATTCAATTTTAATATTACAAAGGTGACAAGGACAAAAAATACATGTCTTTCTATTCAAAGATTATTTTCTAGATTTAGATTTTTTACTATTAAAATAGTTATTTGTTAGAATTGTCATATTGTGTACCATAAGTAGGTAAATACTAAATATTTACCTTCATTTACCGATATTATAAAGTATTTCAACTCAAGCAGTTCATACCATCACATATTTACTTAATCTAAAAGTAACAGACACAAAAACTAAATATGAAAGGTTTCTTTGGAGTTGTGGTGTGTTTGTTCTTACTTATTGCGATATCTTTAGCCAGTCGTGAAAGTTTAACAAGTATTGAATCAAAGAGAAAAGTTCCAAGAGGTCCAAACAATATGACATCTCCACCTACACCACCAGCCTTAACAACAGATATTGAAATGAAGAGATGGGTTATCACACCGCCTACCCCATCAGCTTCAGGAGCAGATATTGAAATGAAAAGAAAAGTTCCAAGAGGTCCAAACAATCAGACATCTCCACCTACTCCACCAGTTTTTTAATGGATATATATTTTAAAAGTTCAATAAATTTATAATCACAAACTTTCCATCACTATAATCTAATATTTTTGCTTAGTTATGATCGTTTCAAAAAATATAAATAATAAATAAATAATAAGTATTTTTTCTATACAACTATATGGTTCATTTTAAAATTAATAAACAACAGATGTGATTAATAAACATTTTAAAATTCCAAACATTCTCTGGCTTTATCTCATCGATGACTTCCATTTCGTTTACGTTTAGTAACCGGGATGAGATTACTAGCCAACAGATGTGGAATAGAAATTACCATATTTCTATTTTTGAAGGAGACTCTATTGCTAATCCAGTAATCCAATATACAAATTTATAGACCTATTGACGAAATACTTCTCTGCAGGAGTACTAAGTTGCAACGATTGGGTTTAATTTTTTTTATTTTTGCATAAATGTCAAACTTCTATACCAGTTTTAGTTTTTGACATAAATTACAAAGATTACAAGTAGAAGATAAGAAAAACTACAACAAAAATCAATTACTAACGAAAACGTAATTTCCTAAAGTAAGTAGAACACTAGAACCTAGAAACAAGCTTACTAATAAGATTTCAAAGAGGTGAACCATCGGCGACCAAGAATTCTTCCTGATGCATATGTAATATGCAAATATATTATTAAATCTTAATCATTTTATTTTTAAAATAACATTTTAATACAATACTATTTATTATTATATTTTACAATCGTTTCAAATTTAAATAAATATTTAAAAATAAAGAGTAAAACTTTGTTTAAGATTTTGTTATAATAATGTATATATATATATATTATATTATAGATTAGTTAAATTTTAAAAATTAAGTAGTTAAGAAATTATTTCATAACATTAGCTTCAATAAATGTCTAAAAATCTAGAAATTTTAATGGTACAATTCATAAATAACCCGTCAGGTTAAAGTTGTTTTTATATAGTGGTTTTGTTTAAATAAAATAGATTTTATACAAGTTAAATTTGAAACCTATATATATATATATAACTATTGATTTAATATTAAGATTAGGTATGAGTAGCAGATCTTTTTGCAAAAAAGTTTCAAAGTCTTTACATTTTTATCTATATTTATTAGATTTGAGTTCAAATGTACCAATTAATAAAAGTGTTTTTGTCAACAAAAATTTCTTTGTTCATGCATATTTAATCAGTTTAGATATTCAATTTTAATATTACTAAGGTGACAAGGACAAAAAAATACATGTTTTACTATTCAAAGATTTATTTGTTAGATTTAGATTTTTTACTATTAAACTAATAATTTGTTAGAATTGTCATATTGTGTACCATAAGTAAATATGTGATCGTATTAACTGCTTGAGTTGAAATACTTTATAGTATCTGTAAATGAAGGTAATTAGCTTCAATAAATGTTTAAGAATCTAGAAATTTTAATGGTACAAATTTATAAATAACATGTCAGGTTAAATTTGATTCTATATTGTGTTTTTGTTCAGATAAAATAGATTTTATACATGTTAAAGTTGAAACCTTATATATATACATATATAACTACTGATTTAATATAAAAATTATGGTATGAGTAGCAGATCTCTTTGCAAAAAGGTTTCAAATTATTTACATGTTTTATCTATATTTACTAGATTTGAGTTCAAATGTACTAATTAAAAAAGTGTTTTTGTCAACAAATTTCTCTGTTCATGCATATTTAATCAGTTTAGATATTCAAATTTAATATTACTAAGGTGACAAGGACAAAAAATTACATGTCTTTCTATTCAAAGATTTATTTGATAGATTTAGATTTTTTACTATTAAACTAGTTATTTGTTAGAATTGTCATATTGTGTACCATAAGTAGGTAAATACTAAATATTTACCTTCATTTACAAATACTATAAAGTATTTCAACTCATACAGTTCATACAATCACATATTTACTTAATCTAAAAGTAACAAAAGGACACAAAAACCAAATATGAAAGGTTTCTTTGGAGTTGTGGTGTGTATGTTCTTACTTATTACGATATCTTTAGCCAGTCGTGAAAATTTATCAAAGAGAAAAGTTCCAAGAGGTCCAAACAATATGACATCTCCACCTACACCACCAGCTTTTACAACAGATATTGAAATAAAGAGATTGGTTAACACACCACCGCCTATCCCACCAGTCACAAATTTTCTATCACTCTAATCTAATATTTGCTTAGTTATGATTGTTTCAAAAAAATAAAAATAAATAATAAGTATTTTTTTTCTATACAACTATATGGTTCATTTTTTAATCAATATACAAAAGTGCTGAATGTGAAATATATAATTTTGAGAAAGAATCCTAATAGCATTTGATTAATTTCTTACTTGACTTCCTGGAAAAATCATAATATTAAAAATACTGAAGTACACACCACTAAAAAATATGTTTTCTCTGCGAAAAAGACAACCACGTGAACAAAACTCATTTTTTCATTCATGATCCCTCATTTCTCCTGGACTGTTCCCATCGCCGATCAACGGCAGCTTTCTTAGACCATAATAAATGTTTGGCAGTTATTGAGGAGTGGTTAAATATAGTGTGCTTTGTGCCTTTGGTTTTCTCTTGTGATGAAAGTTTCAACAAATACATTCATCTGTTTTTGTTACTCATGGCAAACAAATTACACAAAACTGCAAGAAATTACGTTGAGTATCGATGATGAAGTCATAACTTTAACGATTTATGTGAAGATGAATCACAGGAGAACGACTAGAGATGTCAAAATAGATAAAAACTAATGGGTCAATCCAACCAATTCAAATCATATATCTTAATGGACTTAATGAATTAATGGATATATAAAATGAATTAATGGACTTAGTGGATTGGGTAAAAATAGTTTAGATTGAAATGGATAATGAGTTATTCATAAACAAATAATTGAAAATATATATCAAACATAAACACAAATCAAATATATATAAAAAAATAACCAAACTAAATTTCTAAACCAGTTTTACTACACCAAATTTTATTTACTTTTCACATATAAAACAAACTTATAATAGACTAAATCTCACTCAATTACTCATGTTTTTTTTGTTAGTCATAATTTTTTGCCAAAACTATAAAATTCTTTTTTTTTGAAAAAACTATAAACTGTTTTTTTTTCCATCAAAAGAGCTAAATTTCGTTCATTTCCAAAACCGAAAATCGTGTTTTCACTAAATCGCAAAATCATATTTTTCTGCCAAAAATGTAAAATCGTGTTTTCCGCCAAAACCGTAAAATCGTGTTTTCAAGGCAAAATCGCAAAATTGAGTTTTTCCGCAAAAATCATAAAATTGAGTTTTACGGCCAAAACAACAAAATTGAGTTTTCCCGTCAAATTCGCAAAACTGAGTTTTTCCCGCCAAAACAACAAAATTAAGTTTTTCCACCAAAATTTCAAAGTCATGTTTTCTCGCCTTGACCATAAAATCGAGTTTTCCTGCAATGACCATAAAATCAAGTTTTCTCGTCTAAACTATAAATTGTGTTATCTCGCAGAAAATTGGTTTTTTCCGTCAAAACCGCAAATCTGTATTTTCAGCCAAAACTGTAAAATTGATTTTTTCTGCATAATATAAACTTAAACTTTTCCTCCAAAATCGTAAAATTTTGTTTTCCAGCCAGAACCATAAAATAAAGCTTTCCTAATTTTGAACAAAAAAAAAATTCCTTTCAATACCGTAAATTGAGTTTTTTTCCACCAAAACCGTAAAATTGAGTTTTCCCGCTAAAACTGCAAAATCGTGTTTTTCCTCCAAAATTGTAAAATTGTTTTTTCCACCAAGTCTGTAAAATTGAGTTTCCCGCCAAAACCGTAAAATCATATTTTCCCGTAAAAAACATAAAATTGAGTTTTTCGCCAAAATTGCAAAATTGTATTTTTCTGCCAAACTGCAAAAATCTTGTTTTCCTGCCAAAACTATAAAATTGTGTTTTCCTATCAAAACTGCAAATCGTGTTTTCCAGCCAAAATCGTAAATTGTTTTCCCTCGAAAATCGTAAAATTAAATTGTAGGTTAAGAAACAGTCCAAGAGTGTGTTGTCATGAGGGAACATCTTATGCCTTTGAACTTTGGATGTCCCAAAAAAAAACAGAAGTGTCTTTTTACAATTTGAAGAAAATAACAATTAGTACTCGTGTAATAACTATGTAATCAAAATTCAAAACTAGAAGTTGAGCAAAAAAATAGACTTACAGAAAAACATACATATATGTTCTTATGAAAGATAGATGCATGATGCAGCAAGAGATTGTCTTGAAAATTGTGAAGGATGTCACAAAACCAGATGTGGAGATACATGATTTTTCATTATATGTACTCACTCCGTTTCAAAATGATACATATTTCAAATTTTTGACATATTTTAATAAAACATATTAAATTTGCATAATTTTTTGTGATTATCTTTTTCCATAATTTTAGACCAATAAAAATCTGATAAGTGCAATTAAGTTTTGTGAAATTTGCAATTAGTTAATAAAATATGCATTGAAAATGCAAAAATAAGTTTTTTTGAAATATGTTTTTCTTTAATATATGTAATTTTAAGAAACGTAGGGAGTATAATTTAGGATGATGGCTCTTAATAAATAATTTTTTTTTGAGATATGAAATGATTTATAAAAACTTTGTATATAAAGATTCGTCCTCCGGGAAATTGAATATTGTATATCAGAACATTGAACTCTTGTATGATTATGTATAAGATTAAAAACTAATTTAGAAGATTTTGATGTTCTAGGACAGGAACTCGATTACCCGTCTTTAGTTTATACAATCTATAAGCTACCAAACTTCAGTAATCTCAACACTATGTAGACATTGCCATGACCACCTCTGCCTATGAGATTCTCTGGCTTTATCTCATCGATGACTTCCATTTCGTTTAAGTTTAGTAACCGGGATGAGATTACTAGCCAACAGATGTGGATTAGAAATTACCATATTTCTATTTTTGAAGGAGACTCTATTGCTAATCCAGTAATCCAATATACAAATTTATAGACCTATTGACGAAATACTTTTCTGCAGGAGTACTAAGTTGCAACGATTGGGTTTAATTTTTTTTTTTTTTTTTTTTGCATAAATGTCAAACTTCTATACCAGTTTTAGTTTTTGACATAAATTACAAAGATTACAAGTAGAAGATAAGAAAAAACTACAACAAAAATCAATTACTAACGAAAACGTAATTTCCTAAAGTAAGTAGAACACTAGAACCTAGAAACAAGCTTACTAATAAGATTTCAAAGAGGTGAACCATCGGCGACCAAGAATTCTTCGTGATGCATATGTAATATGCAAATATATTATTAAATCTTAATCATTTTATTTTTAAAATAACATTTTAATACAATACTATTTATTATTATATTTTACAATCGTTTCAAATTTAAATAAATATTTAAAAATAAAGAGTAAAACTTTGTTTAAGATTTTGTTATAATAATGTATATATATATATTATATATTATAGATTAGTTAAGTTTTAAAAATTAAGTAGTTAAAAATTTATTTCATAACATTAGCTTCAATAAATAGTCTAAAAATCTAAAAATTCTAATGGTACAATTCATAAAATAGATTTTATACAAGTTAAATTTGAAACCTATATATATACATATATAACTATTGATTTAATATTAAGATTAGGTATGAGTAGCAGATCTTTTTGCAAAAAAGTTTCAAATTCTTTACATTTTTATCTATATTTATTAGATTTGAGTTCAAATGTACGAATTAATAAAAGTGTTTTTGTCAACAAATTTCTCTGTTCATGCATATTTAATCAGTTTAGATATTCAATTTTAATATTACTAAGGTGACAAGGACAAAAAAAATACATGTCTTACTATTCAAAGATTTATTTGTTAGATTTAGATTTTTTACTATTAAACTAGTTATTTGTTAGAATTGTCATATTGTGTACCATAAGTAAATATGTGATCGTATTAACTGCTTGAGTTGAAATACTTTATAGTATCTGTAAATGAAGGTAATTAGCTTCAATAAATGTTTAAAAATCTAGAAATTTTAATGGTACAATTTATAAATAACATGTCAGGTTAAAGTTGATTCTATATTATGTTTTTGTTTAGATAAAATAGATTTTATACATGTTAAAGTTGAAACCTTATATATATACATATAAACTACTGATTTAATATTAAAATTATGGTATGAGTAGCAGATCTCTTTGCAAAAAGGTTTCAAATTCTTTACATGTTTTATCTATATTTATTAGATTTGAGTTCAAATGTACTAATTAATAAAAGTGTTTTTGTCAACAAATTTCTCTGTTCATGCATATTTAATCAGTTTAGATATTCAAATTTAATATTACTAAGGTGACAAGGACAAAAAAATACATGTCTTTCTATTCAAAGATTTATTTGTTAGATTTAGATTTTTTACTATTAAACTAGTTATTTGTTAGAATTGTCATATTGTGTACCATAAGTAGGTAAATACTAAATATTTACCTTCATTTACAAATACTATAAAGTATTTCAACTCAGACAGTTCATACAATCACATATTTACTTAATCTAAAAGTAACAAAAGGACACAAAAACCAAATATGAAAGGTTTCTTTGGAGTTGTGGTGTGTATGTTCTTACTTATTACGATATCTTTAGCCAGTCGTGAAAGTTTATCAAGTATTGAATCAAAGAGAAAAGTTCCTAGAGGTCCAAACAATATGACATCTCCACCTACACCACCAGCTTTTTCAACAGATATTGAAATAAAGAGATTGGTTAACACACCACCGCCTATCCCACCAGCTTCAGGAGCAAATATTGAAATGAAAAGAACAGTTCCAAGAGGTCCAAACAATCAGACATCTCCACCTACCCCACCAGCTTTTTAGTGGATATAGATTTTAAAAGTTCAATAAATTTATAATCACAAATTTTCTATCACTCTCATCTAATATTTGCTTAGTTATGATTGTTTCAAAAAAATGAAAAATAATAAATAATAAGTATTTTTTTCTATACAACTATATGTAAAGAAAATAAATAATATGTAAGCGATTTGGACCACTTCATTTACTGTTAATTGGTTTTAAATTGGAAGTCCATAAAACTTATTATGGTATCAGAGCAGACCGATACTCTGACTCATTAATCTGGCTCGAAACTGACTTGAATTGATGGTACAAAGAAGATTCAATTTTTTTGAGATTTTTTTTAAAAAAATAAAGAATTGTCTCGGAGAATGTATGATCAATTTTATGAGATTAATGTTATATTCACAATTATCTCGAAAGAGGTTGTTGGAGGGAAGATCCTACATCCAAAATATATAAGAGACTTGAGTAATAAGTAGAAGATTTGGATTGACCACTTACGCCAATAAATCTCATGACTGTATTTGGGCACAACCCAATTTGGGGTTGTATACATAGTCAGAGGCCCTATGTTATGAGAATTCTTTTTATCAAAATTTTAAGTAAATTTTTGTGGTCCCAAAATCTCAGATCTTACTCTGATAAAATATTATGAAACATCTAAATTTGGCATCCAGTTCTAACTTAGTACTCTTCTCTTCTCAATGTTATGTAGAACCGAGCTGGTCTACGTCAATTCTTGGACTCGTTTGGAGGAACAGAGCAAGTTGCTACATCAGGTAATCCCTTGGGTTTTAGTCTTCCCCAAGATGCACCAGGCGGCACAACAGACACAAAGTCAAGATCAGATGTAAAGCTAAGCCAACTCGCCTCGAACATCGATTCAGGTTCCAGCATTCAGACAACAGAAACGCGGTTGGCTGATCTTCTAGACAGCACGCTTTGGAACCGTAAGCTAGCTCCTTCATCTGAGAGAATTGTCTACGCATTGGTCCAACAAATATTCCAAGGCATACGAGAATACTTTCTAGCCTCTGCTGAGTTAAAGGTTTGCTCCAACTTAGTTTTACTCAGATTCTTACTTTTTTTTTTTAAGATTGGCTTTCCTTATGAACATTCTTTTATTCTACAGTTCAACTGTTTTCTTCTGATGCCTATTGTGGATAAGTTACCTGCTCTTCTCCGGGAAGAGTTGGAGAATGCATTTGAAGACGACCTCGATAGTATTTTCGACATTACAAACCTCAGGCAATCACTTGATCAGAAGTCTAAACCCGCCTTCGTTGCAGTCATCATGAATCCCTCTTTTCAAGATATTTATTTGCTTACTTGTAGGTTAAGAAACAATTGAAGTTTGTGTTTCATAAGGCCTTTGAACTTTGGATATCCCAAAGAAAGAAAGAAAACAAGTGTCTTTACAAATTACAATTTGAAGAAAATGACAATTAGTAGTCGTGTAAATTATGTAATCAAAGTTCAAAACTAGAAGTTGAGCATACACAAAAATACACTTGACAGAAGAACACATACATATATATATATATATATATATATATATTCTTAAGAAAGATATAGATGTATGGTGCATGCAAGAAAATTCTTTAAAATTGTAAACGATGTCACAATACCAGATGTATATACACATGATCTTTTCATTATATACATTATACACGATGATAAATCATAAATCTTAATAAACGAATATCAAAAATATTTTAGAGCAAATTAATTGTTTCAAATTAGATGATGTTATATGACCATTTATATTATGTATTTTATTTTGTTATTGGTTGATTTGTGATTAGATAGATACTTAGTGATTTTTTGTTTTTAAAAAAAAAAGAAAATTTGATTAAAAATGTTAATTTATGTGCATAATTCTGAAACAGAGTGAGTATTAACTTTGTGTACATAGATTCGTCCTCCGGGGAAAATCAACATTGTATGTATATCAGATGATTGAACTCTTGTATAACATGAAACCTAATTTGGAAGATTTTGATGTCTTGGACAGGAGCTTGATTAACAAGAAGCCACCCTTCTTTGGTTTATAAAACTTCAGTAATCTCAACACTATCACTCACACCGTGATCACTTGTTTCTGCTTTGTTGTTGTTGTAAGAAGGTTCTGTTGTCTCCAGCATACGAACCACTGATTTCATAGACGGTCTAACCTGGGGAGACTTGTTAGTACATAACAAAGCAATGGTCAATACTTTAAGAGCATCCTCCTTGTAATCACATTCTATGTTAGGATCGATTAGTTCCATCATCTCCTCTTTGTCCATCTCCTTGCTCCTGCTACAAACCCACGTGACAATGTCTCTATTCTCACCGAACTCAACCTCCACTGGCTTCTTCCCCGTCACCAACTCCATTAGCACCACCCCAAAGCTGTACACGTCGCTCTTCTCGTCCACTTTAGTTGTGTATGCGTATTCTGTTGTCAACAAAAAAATATTTTTAGGGAACTGTATGTAACTTGAGACGCAAGAAACGTCAAAATAAGTTGACCTAATGGTTGGACTTACCGGGGGCAATGTAGCCGAGAGTTCCTTTAACGAGAGAAGCAGATACATCTCGTTGAACCGAATCAGACTGAATGATTTTAGCCAATCCAAAATCAGCAATCCTTGGTCTCCACTCCTCATCAAGCAATATGTTACTAGACTTGACGTCACGATGTATCACAGGCCTATCTAATCCATGGTGCAGATACTCCAACCCTTTAGCAGCTCCTAAAGCTATTGCTTGTCTCACACGCCATCCAATCTCTTGCTCACCACGACGCTCGTGCAACTGCTCCCACAAACTTCCATTAGTCATAAACTCATATACAAGTAACTTACTATCCTCACTCGTTATGCTGCAGAACAGCTTCACAACGTTTATGTGTTTTACATTGCTCAATGTTGCAACTTCTGCTTCAAATTCTCGGTTACACAACATTCCTGTTGAGCTTCTGGAACTTTCGTTGCAAGTTTCTGTTCTCAAGATGTGCTTAACAGCTAGGGTTTCGCCGTTTCTTAGGGTTACTTTGTAAACATTCCCGTGACCGCCTCTGCCTATGAGATTCTCTGGCTTGATCTCATCGATGACTTCCATTTCATTCAAGTTTAGTAACCGGAAAGTGCTCACTAACCAGTTGTTCTTCTTCTGAGCCATGCCATTTGACCTATCTTTCTTTACCTTGAAGATCACGTAACAGAATAAGAGAAACAGAACAAGTACTGCAGCAATGATAGAACATATCTCCAGTTTAGACAAGTGTTTTGTTGTCCCATTGTAACCTCGAGGTCCTACACATGGCTGAAGATATGATATCTCTGAGCTGCATAGACCTGAGTTTCCTACAAAGCTTCCACTTATGAGTGATTCAGGAACAGAACCGGACAACTCGTTGTTGGATAAGTCAAGTAAGCTTAGCTTAACAGACGATAAACCAACCGGGATCAATCCGGTTAGTCTGTTTAGTGACAGATTAAGAGAGTTCAATAACCGTAAAGATCCTAAACTTTCAGGGATTCTCCCAGAGAGTGAGTTTCCAGCTAGGTTTAGATCAACCAAAGATGCACACAAGCCTAATGACTCTGGTATATCACCAGAGAGATTGTTCTTGTCAAGATAGAGACTTGAAAGTTCCTTAAGCTTTCCCAAAGAGTCAGGGACTTGCCCGGAAAACTTGTTCATATGAATATTCACTGACACCAGCGAGTCAGCTCCTGAGATCTGAGACGGTATAGAACCTGAAAACAAATTGCTGCTCAAGTCTAAAGAGCCAAGAGACTTGGCATTACCAATATCATCAGTGAAAGGTCCTTCGAAACGGTTAGAAGCAAGATCAAGAAGCTGGAGATTAGGCAAACCCCAAATTCCATAAGGAACCACACCAGAGAGAGAGTTGTTGCTTACACGGATACGTATCAGAGTCTTGCATTCAGCATAGCTCTCTGGGAACTGTCCTGTGAACCTGTTCTGCAACATCAGAAGATGCGTCATTGCGCCTTTCTTGCACATATCAGGAGGAATCTGACCTTCCAAGAAGTTCTCAGACACGTCTATGTATCTAAAACCTGTCCAGGATCCGAGTTTCTCCGGTAGCTTCCCTGTGAGGTTATTTCTGTAAAGAGACAAAGCAGCTAAACTCTTGAAATCTCCAAACTCTCTTGGGATCACACCGGTGAGTCGGTTTTCAAATAAGCCGAGAGAGACAAGGTTCTTTGAGGACCTTAGCTCTGACAAATCACCTTCTAGCGAGTTGTTAGATGCATCAAAGTACTTCAGATTCATCAAATTCCTAAATCCTAATGGTAACTTGCCAGTCAAGAAATTACTGTAAACCTGAAACTGCTTAAGGTTTCTAAGCTGAACTATCCCCTTTGGAATCTCACCGGAGATTCTATTATCAGAGAGCTCAAGGTTTTGTAAGAGAACAAGGTTCTTGATTCTCTCTGGAATCTTACCGGTGATGCTGATGTTGCTCATGTAAACCCAACTCAAAGCTCTGAGGTTTAGAATCTCCCTTGAAAATGGATGAGGATCAAACCGGTTATCTCCAACGCTAAAGAAACTCAACCTCTTCAAGCTTTTCAGAGACTTCCATGGGAACCTCCCGGAGATTCCTGAGGCGTTTAAGCTTAAAAACTCTAGTAACCGTAAAGAATCAATCGCCGGAAACTCGCCTGAGAAGTTGTTGATTCCGAGGTCTAAGTATCTCAGACGCTTACACCTCCTGAGATTCTTGAGAATCTTGCCACGCAAGGAGTTGTTTCCAAGAACTAGCTTTTCGAGAAACTTTAAGTCGCAGATTGAATCGAAAGGAAGATGGTAGCTGCTGTTATTATATCCGTTGGTCAGACTCTGGCTTTCGAGGTTGATCTCTACGACGTGTCTGCCGGAGTTGCAGGTGATTCCGGAGAACTCACAAGGCGGTTTCCGGTGAGTCCAGGTGGAGAAGACGGAATTTGAATCTGTTTCTTGAAATGTGGATTTTAGTTTGAGGAGATTCTTGAGTTCTCGTTTATGGCTGGTTCTCGATAAAGCGAGGGGAAGTAGAAAGAGAAGGGGGACGATAAGTAGTTGCCGGAACATTGGTTGTTCTGTCGGAAAGACAAGGCGGTGACTGGTCTGTTGTTGTTGTTGTTTCAAATAACTTATTTGATGCAAGTGAAGAAAGAAACTGGTAATGGTATATGAGGTTTGTACTTTGTAACTCTTGTATTTTAAAATGTAGAAAACATTTTAAATGGAATGTTCTATATGTGGAAGGTGCTTTATGACTAAAGCTTTCCCTCTTTGTTTTCTTTTTCTTCACTTGATTTTTATTTTGAATTTAAATCAGATTTATCATTGACTAAAATCATCAATTTAAATTTACTTAGATATAAGAGGTATTCTAGCACCTATGTCATGCAAAAGAAAAAAAAAATTGTTGTTTTTTGTTCATGTGCATTTAGTGTTATTAGCTTGGTTGGTTAAACCGCCTAAAATTGATGTTTTTGTTCTATTAGTAGTTTAGTAATTTTTATGAAAAAAGTTTCACTAATCATAAGTCAATGTAAAATATACTTTTTCTTAAGCTCCATTATTTTTGATAGAGCCAAAATTATTTTCTAACTGAGAAGTAAATTTTAACTTGTGATCATATTCCAAAATAAGAAGATTTTAAAATTTGCAGTCATTTATTAAGAGATACGTGTACAAACATTCAAACCCCAATAATAGCAAAATTCAATGAATACGAAGAACGTTGACTTGTTATCTTAGTATGGTCTTCTTTTTAATTTGGGTAAAAATATCCGTATTAAGTAGTCTTATTAACTCCTGCGTATTTTGATTACTATTCCAAAATTTGATAACTATTCCAAATTTTGAAATATAAAATAATCCTATTAACTCCTAAGTCCTAAGCTTCATCACCATTACGTGTTCAACTTCTAGTGAACAATGTATCTAGTCAAAACCAACATCTTATTTCTCTTTCAGTCCCTAGTTCCTATAATTTGCTTTCTTTCATATTTAGCCGAGATTTGAAGCAAGAAGGCCCAAAACGAAGCCCTGTAGTAGGTTGTGCTAGACCCATTAGTTTGGGACGATGAGGTCGTTGCTTACGCCTCCAGCTATGCAAACTAAGAACATGTTTATTGAGGGTATCTTAAGACGAATTTCTAGTGAAATTTAAGAAACGATTTCATAATTATTTTTAATTAAAAAATAAGAAACTGTCTATTAATTTTTCTAAGAGACCATTCCTAAAAGACCTCCAATAATATGCTCTTAGTTGCTTGATCATGTTGATCTCATAATCGTTCTCATACCTGATCCTGCGAATATTAGGATAATCTAGACGACTCGTTGATCAATTTTAATTAAGCGAGATTAACTATATTGATCTCATGTTCGAAATCCCTCTGTGTACAGGTCAAAACTAATTAGATCAATCATTTGCTTTGACCTCACACATCTTTCGAATCGAGTGGAGATTTGGACCCAATACAGAGGGTTAGTGATAGTGCCACGGTCCATTCGAATGAACAACTTGGAGAGACGTAGCGTGGAGTAAAGTAAATATGTCGGCTGAAGATGCTTCAGATATGTGGATCGATGAGAAAGAGTAGTAAAGTACTACAACTACAGTAGCCAACACGTGAAACGATCCAAACTGTGGCACGTGACTACATGACACACAAGTATTTTGATAAATAGAACAACGCGATTCGGATGTGCTATAGCAGTTCTGCTACTCTTGTTACGTAAAACTGTGATTCTCCGGTGGAGAAATTTCATATTTGATATTTTCGAATGAATAAAAAATAATTTATGGTAAATGAAAAGGATAATGAGATATAAGTTGTTTCTGTCATTCATTAGCTGTACATGAAGATATAAAGTTGGGCTAATTCCTAACGCTACCTTACAAAAAAAAAAAATAGAAAATTCAAGAACATTGGAAAAAAATTTGTGAGTGGAAGACAACTCATGAATTGGTAAAACGACAAAGCAATACACATCAAACGACACCAAGCTGGCTTTGCTGTCTCAGCTCTTTCCTTAGCTTCTGAGAGAAGAGCCTGCAAGCGTCCAAACTAAGATCCACCGCCGCAGCCAACGCCACGTGCGCTGCTGCATCCTCCGTGCATGTCACGTGCGTCACACCCACTTCCACCTCAGGTTTACTCCGTTTCCCAACTCCTTCCACCGAAGCCGACATCACAAACCCTCTGCTCTGCGCCGGATGCTGCGGCAGCAGATACCCAAAATCCGACCCGGATCCTGATCCTGGCCTCGACGCGGGTCTCGACCCGGCGCTGGATCCGGATCCGAGATCCCAGCTTCCCTGAGGACTCGTTACCGGCGTAGAAGCCGCCGTTGTATTCCCGCCGGTGACGTCGATAACGAAACTCCCGCCATTTTTCAAACTGATAGACGACGATGCGGAAACCGCGGTGGCGATTCCGTCTTGGAAGAGCTCGAAACGGTAACCAAGCGCGTCGGAGGAGTAGCCAGACTCACGCCACGCCTCTAATCTCCCCCACGGCTTCCACGTGCAACCGTCGGGTCGGAGAATGAGCCACGCACCGGGACTTGACCGGTTCACGCGGTTCGAACCGGGAGATGGTACGAAAGGTGTGACCATAGAAGCCATCGCTACGGGTGAGCCGGAGAGATCATGGACTGTTATAGACCAACCTTTCCTCTCTTTCGACGGTTGCTCCTTCTCCGATCTCATCGAAGAACTGCATAACTGATTCCGATCGCCGGAGTTGGAGTTCCTAGCGCCGAATTTACAAGTGAAGACGGCTTGTTTCGTGTTTCCTTGCACTTGGAAAACCTGAGGGCTGCACTCCGGCTCGCCGTCGAACTGAAACACGAATCTCGGGTCGGGTTCAACCCGTAGAGTCACATGGAGCTCCGGATCGGATCCATACTTTCTCCCTTTCTTAGACCCCCTCAAAGCAACCCATCCGTTATTCGCCAAACACGTCTTCGTCTCCGCAGCTTTCAAATCTAAAGAAACCTCGAATCTACCGAGCAGCTTCTCGCTCGCCGACGCGAGTCCACACGACGCGCCGCTAAAGTTATCACCGTCGCGCGAGTAAGTCTCGATTGAGAGGACACTCCACTTAGGCTTCTTGAGTGATGCCTCGATCTGAGCTTTGCTGAGACTGAAACAAGCAGCCACGGGTGAGATGTTACCGGAGGAACGAGTCTCGGATTCGGATTCGGTTCGGAACGTAACCGGAACAGAAGCGATCTGGCGAGGGAAGTTCTTGAATTTGATTTTGCAGTAGCAGTTAGGAGTCGAAGGGTTGATTCCGGAAACAGAGGGTTCTGATGAAGAAGACGAAGACGACGACGGAAACCTAACGGCCAAGTTACCGACTATGATCCGTACGAAAGAGCACGGATCCATTTGATTTAAGATTGGATTCTCACAACGACTTGATCGAAGTTGAGATTGGCGAGAGAGAGATGAAGCTAAAGGTTTGAGAGAGGAATGAGTTGAATGAGTGAAGAAGGGAAGGAAAAGAAGGTATAAAAATGGAGAAATAGAAACAGCCTGGCAAACAGCTGGGGAATGTATCTAAAAATATTTTAGAGTCAAATAAATATATACAGTAAATATTTTGTTTACAAAAATACAGATCCTGTGGGGTCAAAGTGAAACAGTGAGCTTACCTCTCACCTATCATGTTCCAGATAGGCAGCGTTATTATTTTTATTTTCAAACGTTTTTAACAGCAGCTTTTCTTTCATAAATTATTTTGTAAAAAGTGTCGTTTTCTATTTTTAATGCAAAATTTTCCAATTTAATTTTCTATTGGTTAAAATAATGTTAGGTGTATGAGAAATGATGTTTTATATAAAAAATATACAAAATTAAATGTTTTCTTAATCCGTGTGCAGAAACTTAAAATGACATTTATTATGAAAGAGAGAGAGAGTATATATATATATCCAGATTCTGATCAAAACGGAGTACTTAAAAACAGTTACTAGTTGATTAATAACAAATTTACGTTTATCTATTGACACAAAATTACAATTATCTAACATTTATAGTCTGTTTGATATGGGACAAGGATCACATATATTTGTTGTTGATCTGATTTTGAACCATTATAGTATTTTTAAAAAATTAGTATACAAAAATGATAATTGTGAAACACACCGTGGACGCAAGAGGCTAATCGCTGCCATTGGATTACCAGGTGGGGTCTAAGATAAGCTACCATGGACCCTCTCTTACGCGATCTTTATCTGTCTCTCTGTTCACCACTTCGAGATGAGCTGGCCCCAAAGTGGAGCTCGTAGGTATTTAGTTGGCATCTTCTTCAGTGGCTAATATAAAATCATTATATATTATTTCTTTTTCTTTCAACTAAATAATTAAGTGTAGACAACTATAAAAAGAGTAAAAATGATTTCCTACCGTTGTCGTTTCCTTCTTTACTCTCTGTCGTTTTGCTATGTTTTCATATATTATGGGGGTTTTATAAACTTTTGACTGATAATTATTAGAAAATAATTATAAGTTTGACAGATATAAAATAAGTGAGTATTACAGAGAAGACCGTGAGGAGACTGTTGAGCCGCAGCTGTATACCCATAATATATGGTCATACATTTTTCTTTATTAAGATCAGAACGTACCTTATTATCGAGATCATCAGATTCAGATTGCAGCTATTAATATATTTAATCCAAATTCCTATGTCTGGATACATCAATGACACATGCGTAAAGGTTGAATCACTAGAATCCTGTGCAAATAATTATATTCATACAAGTTACCTTGTTTTCATACATCCTTTTTGTAAAACCTATGACTATGCTTAATACATTTACTCTAGACAAAGGGAGTTTTTTTTTTCTTTTTGAGAAAGATAAAGGGAGTTAGTGTTTCTATTATAAAAGCACCACTACTATAAACATAGCTTATCTATAACAATTTTTAGATACCAATTTCTCAAGAGCCTCGTCTCCTTTTACAATTTTGTCATATATTTGTAGCTTCCTCGTTTAGTAGATAGTTTGTGTATGTTAAAGAGATTAAATTTATTTTCTTATCACTTGTCTACAAAAAAATGTCATAGTGAAGTATGACTGAGTTGGAACAGTAAAAGAATAAATGATGTATTGAAATTTATTCATGATCATATCAATCAAAATACAAAAAAGATCATGTGTTGATTTCAATGTAAACAAACAAATCTTTTAAACCTCTCAAAGACTATTAGACATGATTGATCCACAAACTTAGAATGAATGTTGTAAGCACATGAAAAAGACGGATAGATGTGTTGCAATATTATTATAAATCATACAAAAATTTATGCATTTCAAGTCACAGTTGGAAAAAGTACGGGGGAGAGGGTTGTAGCTTTGTTTGAACTTTCAACTATTTAACATGTATAGATAATTATACATTCTGGGCCATGTAACTATTTAGCTCTGTTTCAACTTTCAAACTATTTAACATGTAATTATTTATAGTGTTTCAAAAAAAAACATTCTGGACCATTTTTGTGATTTGTATTTACAAAATAGGTCACTTATGACTCTTGATACATTTTCTTCAACTAAAACCATGGTAAAAAAGATCTTGTTGTATCTAATTCCCAACTAAATCGTTTAAGAGTAAATGTTACTTTAGACTGATTTACATGATAAAACACACTGAATATGTTTGTATGTCACTATGAAGACAACCTTTCGTATCTATGATAGTCGGACTCCCTATAATTATGTAATATCTGATCATAGGATCATTAGTCGTGATTTCATGTTTTTTTTTGTCTCTTTGAACAAATCCAAGTCAAACAGATCATTATCATATGTGTAAATGTATGCAACCATAAAAATTTGCAGAGAAAAGTGTTAAGAGGATATAGATAACTTAATTCACTATAAAAGTTGAAAAAGAGAGTTAATTATAAGACTATTAAAACATCTGAATTCTGAAACATACAAAACAACAATAAAGAAAAAAAAATGTGTTTACCAAGCTCGGCAAAACAAAACATATAAAAAGAAATAGTGTCCACAGTAACATCTCAAATGTATAAAATAAAAACAAAACAAAAGATAACTAGAAAACAGTGAAACGTTGTGTTTTATGGAAAAAAAATTAAAGATTAATAGTAATCATGTCGAAAGTGAGGAGGATGATCATGTTGATAGTCATTGGTCTCATTCTGAAGCACGTTCTTGCTTAAGACAATATTGATTCTGGTTTTGGTTGTGTTCCGGAGCGAACCTTTCAATAACATTATTCCCATACGGTGTTGTAGAAGTATGAGGAATGATCATGTTTTGATGATTGCACGAGAACGTGTTCATACCCACCAATCTTCGATGATTAAATAGGTCCAAGTCACTGTTGGTATTACCATCGTTATCAAAATTTCCATAAGCAGCATTACTAGAACTTCCAAAATAGATGTTATGACCAGTTGCCTGAAGAGACTTGGAGGCTTCAGTTGTCACTGTCTTTTTAAAATTTTCCAAAACACATTTGAATTCAATGAGTTGACGCAAGTTGAATCCTTCTATAGGGTCTTCCCACCAATTCTCGGCCCTCTTATTATCTTTTCTCTTTTGCTTCAAGTCTTCATTTCTCTTTTTATCTGCTTCCAATTGCTCTGTTACCTATTTTCGTTATATTTTGTACTTAGTCTATATAACAAAATGTCAAATTACATTTCCTATTAATCAAATAGGTCATATATTAATAATTTATAATAAAACAGTATACACATACCTATATATATATTCTATTGTTTGGAAGGAATTGATTATATTTAAACTATTCAGACTTATTCTGGGTCTACAAAATGAGATTATTTAAAGATCTGAAATCCAAATATACACAAAATTTTACAAATGAGAGATCATGGACACTATTCTAATAAACGGAATTTTCCCCTTGTTGATAGATTATTATTTAACTAAAAATATTATGTAAATTTATAATACATCAACAAAAAAAAATTGAGTATAACCCAGTAAATGAATTGAACTCTAACATATAGCTTAAAATAATAAATTTTTGACTAAAAACTAAAGATGTAAATTTACCTGAGTGAGATGTTTGTTGAGATCTTGTACAACTACATTTCCATGGGCTTCATTAAGTTGCAAATTGTTGTTTTGGCGAGGATGCGGTTGATTAATATTTAGGAACCGATCAATTACAACATCAACATTTGGATGACCAAAAGAAAAAACTTTTCGGCCAGGTGAAAATACAATAACAACTATCTCTGCACCACAAAGTATGCAAAGCTCGCTAGCTTTTTTAAAAAGACCAGATTTTCGTTTCGAAAAAGTAACTTGGAGATTATTTTCGTTTTTCATTTTTACCATCTCTATTTTTTTACGACCTTTATTTTTTCTTACCATTTTTACGGATTTTTAAAAATATGAGTTAGTGTTAACAAATAGAAGATAATCGCATATTTATAGTCGATCATAAAATACCAACCGTTACCAGTTCAAGTGGTTCTAAATTAACTCAAATTTGTTTATTATATTTTTATAATAAAAATTATTTCTACCATTTTAGAAACAAATTAAGAAAATATATTTTATCAAAATTAGTATGAAATGTATGATTTTTAATATATTGTTGTTATTTCATCTGTTACATTGCATCAAAATCTGTGAGATGCATGCATTGCATTTCAGATAAAAGATATATATCATTCCCTTTTGGGAAATAGATTTTATGTCTTTTGAAAAACAAATTAGATTTAAAATTACTAATTGTTAGGATATATATATATATATATATATAATTTTGTAGTTTAAGTGAATTTATTAATGCTACATGTAAGGATTTTGGAAAAATCTCTTAACGCTATTTGTTTAATATGGTTTTACGGACTAACTTTAGGATATTTAGACATGTGTTATAATAACCCAAACAATGTGATGAATAAGACAACTTGATTATAATTCCATTGAGATCTAACGTTGTGGACACTCCATTAGACCCAAGGCCCGTTAAAGACTTAATAGTCAGATGGTCCAATAGTTCAACTAGCAAGACTAACTCACTTTAATCTGTTTTGTGTCATGTTATAACGGATCGACCCATACAAATAACAACGTCACGACCCGATATCTAAGACTAAGACGCAAGGGTACAGTATATAAATAGAACATATTTTCATCATGAAAAGGATCATAACTATCACTCTTACGCTCTCTACTCAACCTAAGCTTTAGTTATTTTCAATGTTATCTTTCTTAATTTTCAACACCGTAGCCCACTTTTCAGACCAATTTCAAGCTATTTTAATCTCCAATCTTACACCTTACAAAATTGTTACTCCACGATCTATCCTTTCTTAAGACCACAAACATTACACCATCATTTCCTTGTTTCTCTGATACGTTTGGTATGACGCTATTTTGTGCTCCATTTTTATTATTGCTAACTTAAGCGTGACAGAGCCATCAAAAACATTTATCTATGATGTTTTCTAGGTTTTAGATCTCTTGATTCATCATTATCTTTTCCAAATTGAAATTAACAGTTTCAACCAATAAATTATTGCCACATCACTTTTGTTTGTATTCAGCCTCAAACTTGGGTTTAACACGAATTACTTTCCCCTTATCTACTATCCATTTGAGTCCATTCTTAAGGGCATGTTTATTGGGGATATCTTAGCGTGGGGTTCTTAGCGTAATTTAAGAACCGTCTCTTAACTTTAACTAAAAAAAAGTTAAGAAACGGTTCTTAAATTACGCTAAGAACCCCACGCTAAGATACCCCAATAAACATGGCCTAAGAAGCTTATGAGTTTGTATGATATTATGCTATTCATACAACAATATAAATGAATATATTTAATATATAAACCTAAAATAAACATAAAAATCTTAAAACTAATCATAATCTACTCTATTAAAACAGAGTCATATTTTTATCTACTATAAACAAGTCTTAGTAGGACCATTTGATTAATTACTTAATATGACATAATGATTATTTATATTAATAATGATCTAACTATAAATTTGTTTTTTCTTTTTAATTTATAATAAAATCTGTTGAGAAAGAATCTAACAAAATCTTATTTAAAAATTAAATATTTTTTAAAAATAATACATTAATAAATTTCATAATTGGTAATATAATATTATTATATATAAATGTTAACTAAAATTTTATTATAAAAAACAAAATAAAAATTCTATACTATTTTTTTATAAATTTTATAATTATATTTTGTATTATATAAAGATAGCAATGCTATATAAATTAATAAAATTTATATTTTTGATTCTTTCAATTAAATAAATTATCACTCATCATTATAATGGGTTAAAATTCTTAAACTATATAATACTTTTATACAAAAATAAATGTATTAACACATATTAAACTTTTATATCTACAACTATATATTATATTTTTAATTATTTTGAAATTCTCAGAAATATATTGTTTAAAATGTTTATATACAAAAAATAATAGTATATAATAACCTTTGATTCATGTACTACTTTTAAAAATATGTTATTAGTAAATTATGAAATTTTAGTAATTGATTTAAAATATTAATGACCAATCAAATTTTAATTATAAATTTATTTTATTTTAACTATAACAAAACCGGTTGAATTTTTTTAAAAAAATATTACCAAAAATAAAAAATATTTTATATAAATTATATATTAATGTAGTAACAAAAACAAATTCAAAATTCATGTACGTACTGTTCCAAACTCAAAAATAATTGGATAATTTTCCAAAGTTTTCTTGACAAAATATAAAATTTTGAAAATAAATATTTAAACTCAAAATGATAATATCTCAAATTTTACAAAAGATAAAATCATAGATATTAAAGAATAATTTCTGAAATGCACTACGAAAAAACTAACAATATAATATTTTGAAGTCTTAATTTAAAAAAAAAACATAAAACTTAATATCATAACATCCAAAAATATCCTATATCAATAAAATTTAATAAAACAATATGTTAGATATTACTACGTATAAAATTTACTAAAACAATAGGGCTATATTATTTAAACAAAATAATATTTTTACTTATAAATCCTGTAAAATACTAAAATTATATATGTTAAAGCCTATTTTCTTAAACACAACATATAACTATAAATTATCTTAAACATATTTCTTTGCTATAATATAAATTAAAAAAAATAAAAATATATTATATGCAAAGTATCTAAATTAAAGGAAAAAACATATTTTGATAGAGGTTCTCCATTTGATTATTTTATATTGTAATTTTATTGTACATAAGTCGAACAAAATATTAGTAAATAAAAATTAATAACAAAGTAAAATGGTTTAACCAAATCATTATATATTAATAATGCTGAAAAAGAAATATAAACAATAATATTATAAAGTTACACAATATATAACACTAAAATGAAATTATATATTTAAATATTTATAATAATACCAAATACATTTATAAAATGGAAAAATATCCGCACGGATGTGCGGGTTAAAATCTAGTTAAACTATTTATAATTGATGTTTAATTGATTCAGCGTTAGACTCTATTCGATTGAATGTGTAGTGTCTAGCGAGTTTCGTTTCAAAGGTTCATGCGTGTAATGTAGACGACGAATAAAAAATATAAGATACTCCTTTTGTATTGTGTGTAAATTGTATAGGCATGTAAATGTGATTGTTGACAAAAGCCAATTTGATAGCTGATCGCACATCAGCAGTAGTTAACTTTATAAATATTAAAATGGTCAAAGAAGGACAACTAGTGCATGGCAACTCCCGAAAAAAAATATCTCAAATTCAAAGCCCTATTTTCTACGTTATGTTTACATAAAAACCGAACCAGGCGTGAGGCTGAAGAACTCAAAATAGTATATAACAAACACACAAACGTAGGAATGTGTCTGAGAAGAAGTGATGATAGGACTACAGTTGGAGAGCTTAGTGGAGACAATAAAGTCAAAGGTGGTTTTGTTGAGGAGGAAAAAGAAGAAACC
>MU106422.1:91565-125349 GCA_012274485.2 Sinapis alba | reverse complement strand
TACTCGTTATTTATTTTCTGCTTCTAAATTCTTGCAACTGGAAACTACAAACAAACCCCCATTTTGTCTTAGCTTAACTCTACTCTCGAAGAGTCGTTGTGTAACCTTGGTCCTCGTGGATTCGATCCCTGAAATACTATTGCGGTTCACTGTGCACTTGCAGTATACTTTCAGTGGTTAAAACCTGATTGTATCAGTAGACAAACAATTTCTTAGTCTATTTGGGCTTCAAGCCAAATATCTTTATATAGTCTTATCTAATCATTTGTCTTGTACATACGAGTTATTCATGCTCTTATTATAAAGTTACTTTTATGATTTTTTTTTTCATATGAAATCATATCTTTTAATCATGAAAAGATTAGCATCTTTTCATAGATATTATTTTCATGGATTTGATCTTTTCATATATATCATTTTCCAATGGGTTGTATAATTCAATTTCTTCATTTATTACCATACTAAAAAGAAACTTGAAAGTAGTTGCATCTACTACATGATACTATGTCTCTTCATAATCACTTTCATGTTGATCCTTTTTTTGGTGCAACGACTCATTAAATCCCACTTGTTTACATTTTTTGTGAAAGGACTACTGGTCCAAATACTTGTCTTTTCCACAAAAATAATATTTTGCCTACTACTTCTTTGTGATTTGGTCAATCATTTCTTTTGGTAAACTTTTCAATAGATTTTATTTCATGATCTTCTTTTTCATATATGATATCAATTGCTACTTGCCATGCAAAAATATCATCGACATCAATTTGCTTATCAATTCCATTTTATTTTGTACATGACATATTTTTTTCAGATCTCTCCATTGTCTCAAGTACCTGATTTTTTTCCTGTCATGTTTAACTTCTCTTCTGGAGATCATTCAAAAACTCTATTTCCTCTTGACCCTTATTAATTTATGCTCATTTTCATTTATAAGAATTCGTTTTTTTTGGAACCAACATGTCTACCACAATTTAGGTGTGACTTAGACTTACTAACAACTTATATTGACCTTCTTAGACATCAATTCCTATTGAAGCATTTACAGCTAGTATATGTGACTTGGTCACTCTATTTATCTGGGGTTAGCAAATGTATCTGACAACTTCTTTACTAAGCGCTTTCATTGAATTGTCTTTTGAACTTCGCACATTTTCTTTAGTCTGAAGATCAATGATAATTCATTTCAGCTTATTTTTTAGCTGTTTATTTTATCTCCTTTTATTAGAAACATTAACTCAATTTTATCATGTAGATCAAGTGTTATTTATATCTTTCGGGGATGGTTCTAGATTCTTAAGTATTGATGGAGATTCATATCTAACATATATTTTTAACCTTATTTAAAAATTCATGTTAGTTAAAGCTCTTTCGTGGAGCAACTAGAATGTATGCATATCCAAAAACATAGATGAGATTGTTCTCCAGAACCTATGGATCTTTTACTGTTAAGGTTTGTATATAAAAAAGGTAATAAAATATAATAAAATTGTTTTAAATAATATAGAATATATATTAATGTAAGTATTTTATTATATCAAGAAATAAATAATACTCATATAGTAATTATTATATGGACTAGATCTTTACTTTTATACTATTTGAATTTTTTTGACCAATCAGTCAATTTAAGTGAATAAATTTTATATTGTTTGTGATAACTTTCATACAAATTATTTTATCTAATCAAATTATAATTAGCCTTGTATATATAAAGCATAACAATAGAATATTTTATTTTAATGAGGAGAATGCATCGAAGATTGAAGAACTGATAAAATATTTTAGTTTGTACTTCTCAGCTGATTTATTCTCATGTAAATATCATCTCCTATAAGGAGAATATATAATAATCTTGAAATTCAAACTTTGCTCATAAAAATATGGCTATTATTCAATATTAGAAATCAAAAACTTAGTTTCAGACATATAATAATATTGGAATAAAAACTAAGAGTAAGAAAATAAAGACTTATCAAATCAATGTTTTCATTTTCAAAATCGTTGATTCTTACAAAGTCATAACTTGGTTAGACATACATAAATTTTCAATTTCTGTAATATTGCATACACAATTTTTATGCTATACACCACAAAAATATCCAAACATATTATATGATACTAAACCAAAGTAATAGATATACCAGCTCTCAATGGTTATGTAGAATGAAATCACGAGGTGAGATATGACTTTTAGCAAAAACGGTATCCAAATTTGTAGCAGCATCTACTAGGGTTTTACCCATGTGACTAAAGTTTTGCTCAGACGGTTACAGTTTTCTGCTGATAACCTGTTGTAACTAAGAAGAGAAGAAGAAATAATTAGTGTATTTTATTCTGAGTAATGAGTCCTTTATATAGGAGTACAATACCTTAGAGACAAAGTCTAGCTTAGAAAATAAGTAAAGCTTGGGAAACAAGTATACTTGAGACTTTCCACCATAAAATTTATAACAATTCGTAAGTTTTTGAAGGAAAATGCATTGTCTAAGCGGAAACAAAGTATGAAAATACAACATGATTCAGTAGATATATGTATAAGAACTCTTCATTCAAATGATGGATATATATTGTAACGCCCGACCACTCAAGGTTAATAAACATTCAATGGTAATCATCTCAGAGAGAAATTATTTCAGCAGTAACATTTTGGCTAATGGTGATTTAGGATTCTGGGTTCTTCAGGTTCATGGTTCTGCCGCCGGCTGGCTATGGCTCCTCCGACGCTTCTCATTTATCCGACACTTCTCATAGAGACCCTGTTAATCTTTCAACAACATAGTGGTACTCAATAACTCAGTGAAGCAAGATCTTGGGTAAAGGTGGCCCAAAACAAGGAAACTTAAATAAAGTATGAGGTGGAAATCTCCACTACATATGTTATGCATTTGGTAGCTATCTCGTGTAGGGTATTAGATATTGCAACTCCCCTTTGGAAGGATATTCTGGTTAGAAATTCTTGGAAAGGCACCACATGTAGCTAAATTTCAGTGATTGTTAATAAGATTTGTAACTATGGTGATACTTCGACAAAGATTGATTTTTATGACGCCAACTCGACTACCATGAGACTCAAGGTTTGCAAACCATTGCGTAGGGAACAGATTATAAAACATGGTATGTGGAATATTTCAAACGATTCACTGCTGGTGGAGAAGTGGATGCCTCATGCGAAGGAAAAGAAACAAGAGGATTCCTCTATCCAGCTTTGGGTTCACATGAGAAAGGTTCCATTGAATATGTTCTCTTGGTAGGGTTTTCATTTTGTGTCGAGTGCAGTTGTCACCCTGTGAGTTTACACCCAGAAACAGCTGCGTGCACAACATTGAAGTGGCAAAAGTGTTTGTGAAAGCAGACCTATCAGAAGAGCTGCCCAAAATATAAACTTCTCAAAGGATAGTAAAAAGTTCCTTGTTGAATTTATTTACCCCCAGCTCTCTCCTTGATGCACTCTATCTGGGAAGTGGGGTAATTTTGAAAAGACATGTGTGAAGAAAGGTAAGGACAAGAAGAAAAAAATGCAGTGATAAAGTGGTGAGTGAAGAATCCTCGACTAAGGTTCCAGCATACTTAAAAGATGATCAAACTGTTGGAAAAGAGGATTTTTCTACAAGTAAAGATATCTCAGGTCCACTTCTTATTGATCTGAATGACAATGACGACTCATCAGCTACAGAAGTTACTGCTACTACTGAATTTTAGAGTTCAAAATGGCACACGGTTTTAGAGTCCTATTAAGACAACTAACTCAGTCTTGGAAGTGGCTATAGTATCAGCTTATAATTTTCCAATTTTAAATGTTGATGATGAAGAAGTGGAAGGGGGAATAAATGACACCTCAGATGGTAATTCTGGGGTTGATATAACCACATAGTAGAAGGATAAAGGTATGAAGGATGTGGTAGAAGAGGCTTGTCATGCAGATTCGTCGTATGATGGAGCTCAGAAAAAAAAAACTCATTCTACCTGAATTTCTAAGAAATCTAAGGAAATGGGGAGACCTTGTTAAACGCAATAAAGGATGTTCCTGTTAAAATGAAGAAGAGAATGACCAGAAGAAGAAGCTGGTTCATGATCCAATTATTGGTAAAGAGTTGGACTCGAGAAACAAAGCCAGACTTGAGAATTAAGCTAGAGACTTATAAGGTTTTATAAGGCTTTATAAGGATTGCTAGACTTGAGTTAAGCACTAGAGTTGAGTAGAGCACCAGACTTGAAGTAAAGCGCCAGACTTGAATAAAGCGCCAGACTTGAGTAAAGCGCCAGACTTGAAGTAAAGCGCCAGACTTGAGTAAAGCACCAGACTTGAAGACTAGACTTGAAGGTCAAACTTCAAGGCTAGACACAACTTGAAGGCTAGGCATAGATTTAAATTTCAAATCTGATATAGCTGTCAAATCTGAATAGAGATGGTGAGAAATTTAAAATTTAAATTTGGATCTAGATCTGGGTGCTCTCTTTGGACCAATGTGTAATCTAAGCATCTCTCTCTGTTTTGTGTCTTTAAATATGTTGTAAGAAAGATGAATAAGATTAAGGAGAGTAATACTCTCTCTTCCTATACTTTGTCACTTATGTCTCTTATTCTCTTTACTCTCTCTTTTAGAAACAACTTTCTACTCTCTCTCTCTCTTTACTTTCTTGATTCAAACTCTCTCTTTCTCTCATTGTTTTTGAGTGTTCTTCACTTGTTAATCATCTTTTCTTACATGGTATCAGAGCTTTAAGCTTCTGAACCTCACAAAAGCTTCCGCAAATCTATTTCTTTCTCAGATTATCTTCAAAATCTGTTGGATACATCCTTTTATCCACTGGTCCAAAGGTCTTTTAAAAGAGAAGAACCTCACCAGCACTCAAGATAAAGGTGTATACCTTGTTCTGAAACTCAAGAAAGCTTCAGCTAAGTTTAGCAAGCTCAGCAAGTTCAGTGTGTCACTCATTTCTCTCTGAAACTACTTGACACACTCTTTTACCCGATGGTCCATAACTCTTCAAGTCTGCTCAAACTCTTCAAGAAGAAGATGACAACAACCATGGCGCTTTAAAAGACCAACCAAAGTTTATCCTCCTTTCTCCTGACCAGAATATGAAAGAATCCCTTGGAACTCAGATTTATGGAGTCATTTGACAAGCAAAGCTCCAAAACATGCTTGTGCAGGTGATTCTCTTCCGTTGTCCAAGACGAGAAGTTTCAGGAAGGTGACGACCTACAAACAGAAAGAAAGGAGGGGTCTTAAGCATGTGTGGCTCAAAGGGAAAGCACACACAAGGAAATGGAGTGGGGTAGAGAACCCAAACTCCAAATCTGTCAAGTTCAAGTGAACTATGTGACTTGGAGGTTCAAGAAACCAGCTCAGGTTCCTTGGTTGTAAGATAACCTCCTAACCCTTAATAAGAGCTTGTGTAGTTATGTCTGGTTGTGTTGAGTGGTGTGTTTAGTATACTTGATACATGTTTAAAATTGCTAGTGTTGTTGAACCTAGTTTCTGTCCCATGATACTTGAGTTGTGTGTTGTTATGTTTTAAATTATTTTCCAAGTTTGCTAGCATGGTTATGACTAGTTCTTGTCTTAGAATAATTCATTGCATTTTCTTGTGTAATGCTATAACCTAAAATCACATGAATGTGTTGTAGAAATGGGTTGATTGTCTATGCTGCTTATTACATCATGTCTGATAAGCTGTTTTAAATACATAAATATGTATCATATTGAATATGTTGCATACATATAGTCTATGGTCTAAGCGAGTTGTTTAGCCATTGATTTTGTCTTGTTGCATTGCTAAAGGTCTATGAAAGTTCCCTGATCATGTATTGCTTGCATATGTTGTCTAAAGTGATTAGATGAGTTGTCTAGTCTCTGTTTTGTCATTTGAGCATATCATTGTTTAAATTGATCATAAAAATAGCCTAAATGTCTTGTAATTGATGAGTTATCATTCTTGAACATTTAGTGAATTGGTTGCATGGATTTGAACTAAATGAGTTGTTTAGATTCTGTCCATTGCATTTTTTCTTAAACATTGAGATCAGACTTCATATGTTACCAAGGGTTGATCCTAGTGTATGTGGTCTGATTCTTGCTGGAGTTTGAGTGATGTTTCAGGTATACAAGTGTTGGACTCTGTCCATCATCAAATCGAGACAAAGAAGAAGTCTTTACCCATGCCGTTCAGAGCCTGCACATGTGTATATTCCTGTAGATCCAGAGCCTGCATAGTGTGTATATGACTGACCATGGAGAGATTGTTGAGGAGGAGTTCAGGTGGTTGTAAGTCGTGGCTGAAATAAAATATGGCTGGGCTTTGAAGATACTTCAGGAAGGAGTATTGATGGAGAGGCAAACCAGTCTTTGATCAGTCACACACACCAAGATGGAGCTTCTCATGTATTGCAAGAACCAGTTGAATTAAGCGCATACCTTTTGGTTGTTGAGCTCCTGGTTCAAAAGACACAAAAGGGGCAGTGGAGATGATATCAAGGGAGGAACAGGTTGGCTTAAGCGCAGCTGTAGGGGTGATGCGCTCCTGGTTTCAAGACTCAGTGTTGCTCACTTCCAAGCTTGGTCCTTCACTCATTTACTCCAGATCAAGTTTGAGGAGGGGTAATGGTGAGCTGTCCTGAAGGTCCAAGTTGTCTAAGTCCTTCACTGTTATTCTACTATCAACAAGGACAGCAACAACTTGGAGTTAGAACAGTTACCTTCTGGTTGGGAAGCTATGGATCAGCTTCTACATGGAGTTAGAACAGTTACCTTCAGTGGAGAAGCTATGAATCAGCCCAAGGCATGGAGTTAGAATAGTTACCTTCTGGTTGGGAAGCTATGGATCAGCTTCTACATGGAGTTAGAACAGTTACCTTCAGTTGGAAAGCTATGAATCAGCCCATAGCATGTGTGCTTGTTCCTGGTTGATGAAGCTTCAAGAAGAGGCTACAATGTCTTTTTCAAAGAGAGGGGTTCAAGTGATCAAGCTGAAGAGGTTGACACTCCTCACCATTCCATTAAAGAGGGATTCAAGTGTTCATGGAACACTCCTCACCATTCTTAACAACCTTATGCAAGGGGAGTAACCAATTCAATCTTTGAGTTGAAGTTTGATTGGTTTATGCCTTGAGAATTGATGCTCATGCATTGTTTTGTAGGTACTTGGAGCTTTCTAGAGCAGGAGCTGGATGTCCTTAAAACCTTTGAAGATGGCGAGTGGTCAGAAGAAAGGGGGAGACACCAAACCAGGCTAGAGAAGTGATCCGAGATGTTGGTGTGTGCAAGTTATGGAGTTCATCCTTGCAACACAAGTTAGACCATGATCCAGAGTCTAAGGACTCCACCATGATTTATCTGGGTTCCTTAGACTCACTGGCCAATCCCTAGGCCTTGTGGAACTCTACTCTTTTTCCGTTAGTAAGTTTTGTCCCAAAGGGTTTTCTTACTAAGGTTTTTAATGAGGGAGTTTCTTCATGGTTCCAAGCTTGCCCAAGGATCTCCTATGGTAAAGATTGAGGGGGAGTATTGACATGAAGAAATAAAGAGATAGGATATGGTATCTTCATTACACTAGACTTGACTGCACTTGGCAGATTTGAAGGCAACACAACTTCTTCAAGGTTCCAAGCTTGCCAAAGGATCTCTTATGGTCAAGCTTGAGGTGGAGTGTTAAAATGAAGAAGAGAATGAATAGAAGAAGAAGCTGGTTCATGATCCAACTATTGGTAAAGAGTTGGACTTGAGAAACAAAGCCAAACTTGAGAATTAAGCTAGAGACTTATAAGGTTTTATAAGGATTGCTAGACTTGAGTTAAGCACCAGAATTGAGTAGAGCACCAAACTTGAAGTAAAGCGCCAGACTTGAATAAAGCGTCAAACTTGAATAAAGCACCAAACTTGAGTAAAGCGCCATACTTGAAGTAAAGCACCAGACTTGAATAAAGCGCCATACTTGAAGTAAAGCACCAGACTTGAAGACTAGACTTGAATGTCAGGCTTCAAGGCTAGACATAGATTTGAATTTCAAATCTGATATAGTTGTCAAATCTGAATAGAGATGGTGAGAAGTTTAAAATTCAAATTTGGATCTAGATCTGGGTGCTCTCTTTGTACCGGTGTGTAATCTAAGCATCTCTCTCTGTTTTATGTCTTTAAATATGCTGTAAGAAAGATAAATAAGATTAAGGAGAATAATATTCTCTCTTCCTATACTTTGTCACTTATCTCTCTTATTCTCTTTACTCTCTCTTTTATAAACAACTTTCTACTCTCTCTTTCTTTACTTTCTCGATTCAAACTCTCTCTTTCACTCATTGTTCTTGAGTGTTCTTCACTTGTTAATCATCTTTTCTTTCAATTCCAATTGCTTAATAAACCAATTAAATATTCCATTGTCTGTAATTGGATAGATACTAATCATTTTAGTTTGATTATCTTCTTGAAACGAGGCTTAAAGAAAACAAGGGGCCTCATATTTTTAGCTCAGTTTTTAATGGTTGGTCTTTTATGGCTAACTATGAACATAATAATGGTGGTCGTATATGGGAAGCTATGAATCATCTTTGTTACCTTCTTTGTAATATGTATGAATGTTCTCTCGCTCAAGCTTGATCAGGCCGCTGCTAACATAACTTTCGGGTACCATCCTAAGTGTAAGAACCTTACCCTAACTCATCTTTGATTTGCTGATGATCTAATGATATTTGTGGAGGACACAAAGAGGTCAATTAAGGGCCTCATATCTGTTTTCACTGGATTTGCAACATGGTCCGGATTGAAGATAAGTTTAGAGAAGTCAACTTTGGGTATTGTGCAGATCACTAATAATACTATTCTAGAAAATTTTCTTTTCAAGGCAGGAGAGCTCCCAGGGTTGTCTTTACTGACAAAGAGTATGAAAAACAGAATTATGCTCCATTGGTCGAAAAATTCCAAACTCGAATCAGCTCCTAGCAAACGAAATTTCTCTTCTATGCAGGTATACATAAGTTTTTTTTAAGTCAGTTCTGATGAGCATAATAAATTTATGGTTCTCTGCTTATAGACTTCAAGGAAATTGTATGAAAGAGATTGAAAATTATGTGGGACGTTTCTCTGGTCAGGACCTGAGCTAAATACTCTTAAAGCAAAAGTTTCATGGATAAAAATCTGTAAGTCGAAGGAAGAGGATGGTCTTGGGTTACATGCTCTAAAAGAAGCAAGTCTGGTAAATGGTTTAAAGTTGTTATGGAACATGCTCTCTACATTCTCGATATGGGGTAGATGGGTGAGAGCTAATGTTACTCATCATAAATCATTATGAGAGGTTTAAGAAAATACACAACTGGGATCCTTGACGTGGAGAAATAATAATAAAACTAAGGAATGTGGCAAAAGTGTTTCACATAAAATAAATCAAGAATGGCTATCTACATCCTTCTTGTACGGAGTATGGTTTGATCTAGTAATTTTATGGGAGAGTTTTGGAGATCGTGGATTCATCGAATTTTGGAATAAGTAAACATGCCACATTTGCAGAGATGATTCAAAGCCATCATCAAAGATGGCATTGAGTTCAAGCTTAGAATGACGTAGAAGACGCTTGTGGGCTCCATCCCGTGTGATGACTAGTGTGTTATTTTTTTTAAGGTTCGAAAGACTTGTTTACTAATCCTGCAATCATCATATCATTTTTCTTCTCGCAAAATATTGTAAATCACTTCCCAATTGATCACATATCTTTTGACTATTCCATCTCAATCACTTTAACTCTTGAGTTCGCTCTAAATATATACCAGAAAAGATAGGTGCATTTTGGTGGCATAGATTGCAAAATCAATTATTTTAAACCTCTCAACGCATAATATCATATATCACAAACTGAGATATTACATATATCTTCAAGTGACCTATCTTGTGAAGAGGGCTTATCTTATATTAATGGATGAGAGTCTTTAGATGAAGGCATATCATTTGATTCTGAGAATTGGTGAGAAAAACATTATCTTATAGAACACAATCTCCACCTAAAGTAGCCGCAAACTCGTGCTATAGCTTTAGTGCTACAAAATTTGTGGCAATTTTCTTTGGAGTTGATTACGTAATAAGTCACTTTTGTGACTTTCTTTACCTTAAGAGTCACTTTCTGCTGAAAGGTAACATTATCTGGTATCAAGACATAAAGTGAACGAAATTGCCCTTCCTTCTTGCAGAAAGATATGTGTGTTTAGTGTGTGTAAGTATTAGTTGCATCTTTTTGTGGTTTTTTAAAGGAGTTATTATGGTAGGTATGTGAAAATGTGTGTGTATTTCTGACCTTTAGATAATGAAAGAGAAAATAGATCTAACGGCTTAGGTCAGTTGTACTATTTGTAATTTTTAAAAATTAGATGAGATGAATAGTTATCTTTTGGTTAAGTAATTGTTGAGATAATTATTAGTTTGGTTAAGATAAATTGTTTTCATTTATTTTTAAAAAAATATTATTATTCATTTCATCTTTATGTTTTTATTTATTTTTTCTCAAATTTTAAGATATATAAAGCAAACATACTTGCTACAATAAATTGTAATTTTTGTCTATATTTTAACAGCCATTTCATATATATATTTTATATACTTTAATAATTATCTAAGAAAATCATGGACATAAAAATGTGGATGGAAGAATGTGGACATATATAGAAAATACATGAACAAAAAATATGTGGACGTGGATGGATGAAAAAGACTGAAAATATGTTGTGGACGGTGCAATTAGAATGAATGAGTTGTGGACAATACTATTTCAACGAATGAATTATGGATAGTGTGTATGTGGAAGTGTACATTGGTTTGTATAGGTGATGACCATGATCTAGTAAAACAACTAACAATTTAGAACAATAACATTGAAAAGAAAGACACACAGATGTAGTTCCTTTAAAGGAGAAGAACAACAAATAATCATTCAGGACAGTTCTTGATACAACAAAACATAGACTGATGAAGTTGTTCCTAGTTTAGGTGTGTGGACAAGGGAGGTGCGACAGGGGAGTTGGGGATGGACGAGTTGTGGACAGGAGATGTATGTATGTGGATGCCTTCGACAAAGGCGTGGACAGGAGGAATGTGGAGAACATGTCTGTGGATTTAAGCAGCATATTTAAAGACCGGTACTTGTCCAAACTCTTGTACAACGACAATTAGATAACAAACAAGGAGTCAGACAGAGATATATAACTAGGGACTCAAATGATAAGTAAGGAACATAAATCGAAACAAGAAACAGAAAATAGCCAAAACTAGAGAGGAAAGAAATGATGTTTAGCAGCTGGAAACTAACCTTGCATGTAGGCATGTGATAAAGATCTGGAAAAATCTGGGTTCGGTTTAGAAGAACCAGATTTACAAACGGTCACAGTGGGTTTATGTTTCTTATCCTTCATCGTATTGAAATGGCAGCGAAGCGAAAGAGTTTTAGAATTTTGTTCAATTTGATTGTGTGGAGAATTAGGGTTCATGAGATGAGAGAGGATGGGAAATTGAATTTTGTTTGAAAAGATGAAAAAGAATAAGGAAGTGGGTATTGAAAAATGAATTTTTGATAGCTCTAGGAAGGATTAGAGGTCCAAAGGAAAAGAAACTAGAAAGTAAAACATAACTAGAACTAGCAGTTAGTGGATTTGGGTTGAGAGAGACAAAATGGACAAAGCATAACCAAGTATGCCTCAAGCAAGAAGTGATTCTCTATGTAATTGTTAAAACAAAAAGTGACTTAGAGAGTAAATTTTTATTTTCTTTGTACTCATATAAAGTAAAGTATATTAAAGAACTTCTAATTTCCTTAAACACAATCACAGTTTGTTTAGGTTTTGAATGGAAGTATAGTCTAAATATCGCTTAAATACAGTTTATTTATATTGCAGATTAAACTGCATTTGTTTAATATTCAACATTTTAAATGTAGAACTAAAAAATTCATTCAAAAATAAATTATTTGGATACAGATAAATGCTACTAATAAATTATTGATCTACATGTAAAAAAAATGGGCTGGACATTTGCACTTAAGAAAAGAAAATGGTCTGGATATTTGCAGGTGACAATGCATGAAGCTTTAATTATTTCATCATTAATTATTTATAAATTATTATTTTTTTCTTCTGGTTAATTCATTTCATTCACTTTCAAAACAAACAAACAAAAAATCCTTAAATATAATCTACTATTTTGTATTATGAATAATTTATCTTAAAAGGAATTTACTTTATAAAGTAATAAAATAGGTTTTATAAAAAAAGTGCATAATTATATATTTAACAGAACCATAATTTTATATATTATTTTTGTAATAAATACTCCTACATGTTTTTTAATAATCTAATTTTTTTCTCACTAATACATAAAATGAATGTATATTTAACAGAATCAAAATGAATGTGGTTGTGATAAATAAGCAAAATTCAAAATATCATTTCTTAAATAATGATTATGAAATTTTATTATTATTTTGATAATAAGTAATATAAATAAAATAACTAATATTTGTATATAAATTGTTATTTTATAATATTTTTATATAGATCAGTTTAATGAATTCATGTATGTTATCTGATAATTTATATTTTTATTATGTATACATAATAATTTGTATTTTTTGCTTAGATATATAATTTACATCATTATACTTTTCTTTTTAAACATCCAATCAAATATGATAAATTAACAAAAAAAAATTGATAAACATCATTATCATTTTTTTCTCGATAATCTACTTTTGTATATTCTGCTTGATTTGCATATATTTTTTTGATATGCATTATTTGTTACTGTATTTATTGATTTGCGTTACCATTCGAAGCGTTAAAGTCACCTGAGCTTCGCAGACGATGTCTTAATATTCTTTGACGGATCAGAAACATCAATTGAGGGCATTGTCTCTATTCTGGAGACTTTTAAGTCGATGTCCGGTCTCGGGGTTAATAGGTCAAAGACAGCGTTATTTCTGGATGGAGGAAGTCAGGATCTTAATTATCAAGTAGCTTCTCGATTTGGTCTAGCTCAAGGTTCATTCCCGGTTAGATATTTAGGGGTTCCCCTAACTCCGAAGAAGCTGACTAAATATGATTTCCAGCCTCTTTTGGATAAAATCAGGAGGAGATTTACTACTTGGTCAGTTCGTCGTTTGTCGTATGCCGGGAGGCTGCAACTATCAGCTCGGTTATTTATTCAACTATATCGTTTTGGGCTTCGATTTTCATACTTCCGAATCAGTGCCTCGAGGAGATAAAACGCATGTGTAATGCTTTTTTATGGAAGGGATCCCCTTACTCGGCAAGAGGCGCAAAAATAAGCTGGAATATAGTTTGTACTCCAATAGAGAGTGGCGGGCTTGGATTGCGGAGACTAAAGTCTTGGAACATGGTTTTAGGCCTCAAACTTATTTGGCTGATCTTTGTGGCTGGTGGATCTCTATGGGTCTCTTGGGTACGACGAAATCTGATAGGCGATGGAAACTTTTGGGAGCTTGAACCACATGCTTCTCAGAGTTGGGTTTGGAAAAATATTTGTAACCTCAGAAATGTGGATCGGGAATTTGTGTTTTGCGAGGTTGGCTCAGGGATTACTGCAAAATTCTGGGATGATAATTGGACCTCATTGGGACCTTTGATTAATATTATTGGTCATCAAGGTCCGAGGGTTACGGGTCTCTAGAGAAGCAGTGGTATCGGAGGCTTTGGTAAATGGAGATTGGTGGCTATCCACTTCGCGGAGCAGACATCCACTCATCTCCTTGCTCAAGCAGTGTCTACCCTCACCTGATACTGTAAATTCTGAAGCAGTTGGTGATTGTTATTTTTGGAAGATAGGAAATGCAATCCCAACAGCTAAGTTCTCAACGGCTCAGACATGGAGACACCTTAATCCTCCGGGAGATTCTGTCCTATGGCATAGCTCAGTGTGGTTTTCTGGCAGGATTCCCAAACATGCATTCATAACGTGGGTGGCAGTTTGGAATCGTATGGCTACAAGGGATCGCTTAAGGAGTTGGGGAGTTGAAGTAAGCTCGGTTTGTGTGCTGTGTAATGCGGCGGATGAAACAAGGCAACACATATACTTTGACTGCCCTTTTAGTCAAGCGGTTTGGACTCATTTTACATCTAAAGCAGCGGTGGTCTCTCCTATTCTCTTCGAAGATTCCATTTGTTGGTTGAAGAATGCCTCAAGAGATAAAAATCTTCTCCTTATTCTCAATTTTTTATTTCAAGCCACAGTGTATATATTGTGGAAGGAAAGGAACGTGAGGGTTCACAACCAGATCTCAAGATCACCCGACTCATTAATCACAGAGATTCAGTCAATCATCCGCTGCCGTCTTGACCCGCTATCAAGGGAGCAGAGAAACTTGCTGTCTGTTGTCACTTACCTCAGCACTTGGTTCTCGATTTTTCAACCTAATTAGAGCCTCTTTTTCTGTTTTTTTTCTTGTTTCAATTAATCACAGGTACGCCTGTTTGAAAATTGTAAGACTTTTTAATGTTTTAATGATTTTTTTTTAAAAAAAGTTAAAGTCAACATAAAATGAGGATGAAAGCTGCAATGTAAAACAGGAAGAACTAGGGACGATCCTGAAATACCATAGACTATAAACAAAACAAAAAACAGGGGTCCACATTTACATTGTAGAAACATAAACACACAAGCAAAAACAAACAAAAAATTACTGGAACAAATTAAAAATTTAGTATGGGGAAAGAGAAAAAAGGAACTAAAAGTATATTAAAAAAATAATTGTATTATGTCACTTGCAAGGTCCTATTATAATTATGAGTTTTTTGTTATTATCTTTTTCTATTTTCAGTTTTTTTTTTAACTTATTCATGTCATTTGTGGAAACCAAAATTCGCAATGTCGATTTTTGTAAACAGAGAAAAGCATATAGTCCCTTACTTTCTTTGAAGTCCCGAATATCTGCTAAGCTAACGACAAATGATCAAATAATAAATTTACGAGTAACGAGAAAGATCTTATTATTTCGAACATGTAAAAGCGTTGTGAGGTTACAACAAGTTGTATGAGTTACAACCACAAGAGCTGTCAGCGAGTTCTCTAGTTCTAACAACTTAAGCCTTAAACCTAGTTTGAATTGCAGCTCGATAACAAAAACAATATTTCTAAAATTTGTAAAATTCATCATTATCAAAAAACCTTTTGCGATGACATTTTTCCAATCTTTTCATGTTTGGATAGAAACTCTTTCATTTCTTATCCGGCATGAATCACACGAAGTTTTGTTCTTATATCCTTATTAAATAGGCTCGGCCTATATGGTGTAATTTTTTAAACGTTTCTGGCTCATATTCGTTTAAAGTTTTTTTACTCAAAAGTTTTTAGCCGATAATTTCGTTGTAGCCGATTTTGACCCCAACATCATTTTCAGATCCTAGGGTTTCACTTTGCTATGTCTAAGAGAAACCTCATTGGATGAGATCTCACTAAGTGTTCTTAGAGTTTAAAAAAAAAAACTTAATACAAACTAAGAGAAAAACATAAACTGCTTTTGTTTGAGAACTCTTCACACAAATTTAAGAGGTTTGTTTGAAATATCTCATTGTACCATTGATCTAACTTTTTACAATTTTAAATTTAGTTACAATATTATTTTATATGCTTATTTGTGCATAAGGTTTGTTTGAAATGTCTCTTCGCGATGATGATGTTCTAAAACTGCCCACTCAAAGAGCAATGACTAGTTTGAGACAACTAACCTTTACCCCTCTTGAGATATGGAAATAGCAAAACATCATGGCGTATGAGTTGTGGTAGTTTTATTTCCAAGAAAAGTTTTTTCATTTCTAACCAATGAGCACACCACAAAATAAGCTAAACATCATGTGGCTTATGTATTGAGGCTTCATCGGAAGGTATACGTATGAATAGTTGACGATCCCAAGTTTTTAAGGCAGAATCCCAACATTGATGTGTAACTAAATGAATTGGAACAAGCATATTGAGAAAAATAATGCTAATGAACACATTTTCAAATTTATGTACAAACTCATAGTTTCTTCTTGTTATTTTCTAAGGTGATTTAAGTCTTAGTTAAAAGTATTCCTTTTAGGTTTAGAAAATTTGCTTTTAGTGAAAAAAAATATTTCTTAAAAAGAAATAAACAACAGATTTATTAAGAATATAAATACAGGTCTAAAAGGTTATAATTTATTATTTACACAATCAATATATAAACTTTTAAACATATATTTTTCTTAAAAAAGTTTCTCTCTAAATTTTCTTGCTTTTTCTGGTTTCATCCGTGTTTGTTCACAACAAGTAGCAGAGATTTAGTTCCAAAACCCCTAAATATGACCAAAGGAAACTCTCTCAAGTTCGATCTACTTGGATTGATGCAAAGGAAAATTTGGTCTATGGCAATGACAAGTTAAGGATCTGCCAACACATCAGGGTATGAGAAAGCCTTGTTAGAGACAAAATTATATGCCGTCGGACAATATGGTTGGCATAAGATGCATGATCAGACTGTTTTAACAGTTTGTCTTGCAGACCATATTATACATCTGGATATGGATCTCACAACTTGTAAAGAGATGTGACATAAAATGGAGGATCTGTATATGTAATAATCGTTGTCTAGCAAGCTTTATCTCAAGCAGAGGTTATATGGGTCGAACATGTCCGAGTATGGAGATCATGTATCATACGTCAACAACTACAATCAAAACCATTGAGGATTTGGCGTGTGTGGATGTGAAGATTGAGGAAGAGGATCAATTTATGATCGTGTTGTGTTCTCTGCCTCATAAGTATGAGACATTACTGACAACTCTCATGGTCTACGCCAATGTCAGATCATGTGCGACGATAATATACTTGGATGAATGGCATGTCTCAAGCTGACGGTTTGTATGTTAAATACAACATGGGCATATGAAGGCAAAAATAGAAGCAACATGATGGTTCGTCGGTGACGGATGCTCGACTTGTTGGTGATAGAGTCATCGGGAAAGGATGTTCGGCTCGTCGGTGACGGTGTCATCGGAGAAGCACCACAGTGATGGAGTCGTAGGTGACAGATGCTCGGTTCGTCGGTGACAGAGTCGTTGGTGACAAATGCTCGACTTGTCGGGGAAGAGCCATGGTGACGGAGTCGTAGGTGACAGATGCTCGGCTTATCGGTGACGGACCCAATCGGGGAAACACCAGGGAAAGATGCTCGGTTCATTGGCGATGGAGTCGTTGGTGACAGATGCTCGGCTCGTCGGTCACGGAATCGTCGGTGGTGGATGTTCGGCTCGTCGGTGACAGAGTCGTCATGGCAGAGAGTGCTTGTTGGCCGACGCGTCGACATCGGCGTGTCATCGTAGGACAAATGGCCTTCTGAATTTCCCAGAAAGATTTTTCTCCAAAAATTTTCTCTTATTTCTCTCTCTTGTATTATAAGGTGAAAGAAAAGTGAATGAAATCCTCTTTTTTCAAAGGGACGAACTTATATTTATAAGCAAATATGTGATATTATTCATTTTGGGCTAGGTTTTTTTTAATGTTTAATGGACCAATGGTGATTTGGGAAGAGCTAAGTGGAGGTTGTAAACCCACCACCAACACTTATCATGATTTCTTTCCTCCGCGTGTACATTGATTAATAACACGGTTGAATATCATTGTGGTTGTGAATGTATTGTCACCAATCAAAATGGCAAGTGCGTAAACAAGACTTACGGTATAGAATTTTCAAGATGGCCTCCAGTGCTAAAAGTCTCGCGTCCTGAAATTCATTTTGTGTTGTGCTAGTTTACTCCCGGATATAGGCCTAAATGATGACTCTTGCAGAAGAACATGGTCTTGTCATGTTACCATACTTTTTACTGGGAATAGCCATCCCTTTTGTCCTACAATTACTAAGTTGTCCTAAATTACTTAATTCTTGTAATATATTTAAACCCGCGGAAAATACGTTTAAATATATGATATTATATGTTTATTTAGTTTTTGATATGTTAAATATTATTATAGAAAAATTTGATGAAGATAAGTTTAAATAATACTAAATCACAACTGTTAAGAATTAAGTAATTTTTATATGAGACCAAATTATTTGATAAGCATTAAAGGATTAAATTTGTTTATAAAAATGATACATTAAATAATTCTCTATTTGTTCAAAAAGAATAATAATAATCTTATATTAAATTGAAAGGAAGATAATTTGAAAGCAAAAATGGAGAATGATGTCAAGTAAAATTTTATTGGAACATATAATTTATTGGGTGAAGAATTGAACAGAGAAGTTAAAAGGTTGAAAAAGATACAAAAGATGACGATTGTGGATCATGATATGATATGAGCTATTTTGAAGAAAAATACATTGGTTATGAGATGAATGTTTGAAGACCACATTGATATAGAAAGAGAGATAGTTTCTACTTTCCTTAATGATTTAGTGAGTGGGTTTTTTTCTATTGAGTTTAACAGTCTTTGTATGTTATATTTAGAATCTCTTGGTTTTTAAATTGCTGGAATAAAAAATTAACCATTTATATGTTTTAGTGGTTAATTTCCAAATAAAAAATGTTAACTTTCATTTGTTTTGATTTAATAAAAACTAAATTGGGAGTGACTACTCTTTCTAAATGCATGTTGGATGAACAAACTAACACAAATAGTGATATTTTATTTAAAGTTAAAGGTTTCAGTGACAAATTCTAAGGAAAAAATTATAATAGTTATTTTATTTTTTGTTACATAAGACCATAATCGATTACTAACAACGATCTAACTATTTATAACTTATATATATATATATTTAACTTAGTAGTATTAAACCCAGTAAAACTGAACAAACTAAAACCAAACCGAATTGAACCAAAATAGAGAAAGTAGTTTAGTTTTGGTAGTAAAGAATAAACCGAAAGAATGTTATTTTTAGAAAACCGCAATATATAATATCGTTTGGTATATAAACTGATCAAACCAAATAAACCAAAAAACCGATTAATTAAAAATATTAGTATATTTATATGTAAATCTATAATAATATTAATAATATATACATAATTTATTTTATGCAGAGATATTCTAAAAGAGTATTTGAATTGCGAAAAAATACTGAAATAATTTCAGCTCAAAAAATTTGGCTTCTTCCGTGAATTCATGTACCAAAATAACCAATTCAATTTTATCTGCATTTTTGGACCTCTCCTCTTATGGATTGATATATAATATTAAATTATAATAATTTATACAAAATCAATATTTTGAATGTATTTATAAAGAAAAAAGGTTTCCTCCTTCCTGGTGCTGCCATATGGGATTCCAGTTCAGAAATTCGTGTTCGCTGGACGTAACACATGTCCATCCATCAATCCACTGCGTTTCATTAAATTGTGTGTGAAAACCGTATGGTATTTGTTATAACCGGGCTTCGTTTTTTTAACTTCTTAAAATCCAGCTCGTTTATCATCTATGCCTAGATGAAACACCGCGTTGTCAATTAGGGTTAGCCCCGTGTTCTTGTTTTCCTTTCCAGTTCTCATGGCGATTAGGGTTTCCCAAGCGATCTTTCATCTTCTTCACCACAGTACGGAAAGATACCAGTTACCAAATAATCCACTTAAAACCCTCCATTAGAGCAGGATCAACGCAAGTGGTCTTGCGTCTCTTACTGGAGGGGGACCCACAAGCACACATGAACTAAAGCAGAAACAAGCTTCAAAATCACCAGGGAAGAAACGGTGTTTTGCACCAATCGCGGGCCCCGCCGACACGTAGCGGGCTGTAATTGGTTAAATTATTATTATTTTTATTTTTTTATTTAGAGAAAAGCCAAAAAAAAAAAAAAAAAAAAAAACCATGCGATCTTGCTCTTAGTTATCACCTACGATATATATTCAATGTGAGTTCTGATTCTGCATGGCGGTGGAGGTTTTACTATAAAAAGGTGAGGTTTCGTACTTTCAAAATCATCTTCTCAATCTGTTCAAACAACAAAGTAAACCTATTTTCTCTCCTCTCTCTTACTCGCCGATTTGACAGTCGGGTAACTCCACCGTCAAATTTCTTCTTCTAATTAGGAAGCTGTTCTGGGTGGAGTCTCGGTGGTTCCGGTTAAGAAGAATCAAAAACTCTCCAGACAGTTAGATTTGATCTCTATAGTTTGCTTGCTCACTTAGATGACATTTTTTTAATTTGATTTTTGGGTTGGTCTTAGTTTTGTTTATGTCCACTCTTGGTTCTGGTCCATTGTAATTGACGAAACAATTTGATTATGTTTTTCACACTTTATAGTTTGATTCTTCGCACTCGAGTCTTCTTATGTCTGACTAAAAAGCACACCTTTATTTTTACATTTTTGAAACATTTATTTTATATTTCTGAAACATGAAAGAGTTGCTTATATATATATATATAGGTTGTCAAGAAATATGAAGATGTGAAAGTGATTGAAGTGGTGGGAGATGAGGATTGGTTGCCTCCACCGCAACATGTTAACTCCTGTAAAAGCAAAGAGTCCGGTGCAGATTCAAGTATTCAACCATTAAATCATTGAGGTAGTTTTGTATGTATGTGCTTCCCATGTTTGTTATTAGAAATGGGGTTGGATTACATCATGTTGCAATTCTATAATATTGATGTCATCAGAACTATCAGCAGTGTTCTTGGCCAGAGCATAGCTTTGAATTACAATGACCGGCAGGTAACAATGCCATATCAGTATACACTATATAGCGTATACCTAATTACAAAATGTGAAAATTGAATTCGGCACCAGTAATATTAGTAACTTTAGGTGATCAATTTATTTATGTTAGGTTGATGGTATGGTAGAAATTATAGAAGTTTCCTGACATAAACCATGGGATGAGAGAACCGAACCGCTTACAATGGACATGAAGAAGCTGTTCCAGACTTCCAGTTGGAGATTTCCACTAAAGCTACTTCATACGAAGAGTTTCTAAATTGCTTTCAGTGCGTTTTATCATTTTCTTTTCCTATGTGAATTCGTAAGCAACTTCATATAAAAAGTTTCATATATAAACTTGCTGCAACTGCAAAAGTTGTTTTTTTATGAGTCAATTTTTGATATCTTTCATATATAAACTTTAAATAATACCACTCAGTTCAGCAACAATATGACACATGCATTCAATTTCGAATTTAAACTTCCTTTTTCAAAAAATCCAAACAAAGAAAAAAAAAATATGGAGTACATGACAATATATAACATTTAAGGTGAGTTTAGTGGAATCAAATTCTTGTGTGACAATAACACAAATCCTTTATTGCTCATGTTTGAACCGTGTTTTTTTTTTTTGCTGCAGACCAGATACTATTTAAGAAGGCTAATCTAGCAATAGAAAGAGGGAAAATTTGCTATTATAGGTCCAACGGGTGCGAGAAGAGTACAATACTGAAGCTAATTATGAGTTTAGAGAATCCAATGAAAGGTGAAGTTACTGTTAGAGAGCACAATGTAGAGCCAACTGAATTATTTTACATGCTAGGATATCTTTTTTTTTGGTAACATACATGCTAGGATATCTATATGTGTAAATAAAAGAAAATTCTCTCTTTTGTAAGTGAGACAACTCATCAAAAGATTAACCCAACAAATTATATCATTTGTTCACATTTTCTACCTTATTATTTTACTCAAATACATTAAGACATTGTTTCAATTCTAATCAAATTTTCATTGCACTTTTTTTGGGTACGATATATCATCTAAATATATCGTTCAAAACTCTATGAATTACTAATGTTGGACCTATTATAATTTATACATTTAAATTTTTCTTTTTAAATTTATATTTTGAAATATTTTTATTTTAAAAATGAATGAATATTTTAAAATATTAAAAAATAAATTTATTTACAAACAAATATTGAAATTTATAATGTAAAATAGTAAAAAATAATTTATTTTAAATTGGGAATTGAGTAATTATTTTAAACATTTTATCATACTTTTAAATATATTTATATTATTTTGTTGATTTGCTTACCCGCCTGTAGGACTGCCTACTAGCAAAGGTGCCTGAGTTCTAAATTTTATTACATAGAAGCCATTAAGTATTGATTGAAGCGATTGACCCAGATAATGCAATGCTAAAGTACCAAAAAATTAAATTGAGAAGTATCATCTATTTCCAATTTACAATCAATTGTTAATTACTGAATTGCTATAAATCTTTTATATAGTACATTATTTCATCAAAATTTCTTATGTGAAAAATATATTTTATTACATCCATCATTTTTTGTAAATGAAATACTATTGTGTCCATTAATCTCTACATCTCTATTTATTCTTGTTATTTAGATATCTACACACTAACCAAAGTTACATACTCTAAGAGCATTTTTATCGTTAATAGTGTACATGGTTTCTTAATTATTATTTTTTTGTCTGAAATAAAAATAAAATTAAAAAAATAAACTAATTGTGGACCGCCACATGTTAGTGGGACCCACGAACAATGCAAGAGACACCCTGAAAACGGTTCTTATTTTTTTTGTGGAATCCACACTACTTTTTGGTTAAAACCCCCTAAAAATCTTGCGATAAAGATGCTCTAATACATCATTCGCTTATGTAACAAGATTTCAATCTACTTATTAAAAAATACAAGTGGAAAAGAAAAACATAAATACAACTCTTACAGTTCTGGCTCTCTTTGGCTGGAATGGTTTAGCCAACTACTATTCAGTGTTAACAGTTATTTTTAATATTACCGCGTAGAATCAGAGGAAGTATCGTGAAGAGAAAGTGTTTATTAAGATTAATATAGTATTTTGATTACTACTTAGTAATCATCAAAATTAATAAGTTTGGGTAAAGGTTTCTATAGATAATAATGCACTCATATTCTAGATAATAATGCAGTCATATTTAAGTAAGTTAAGTCATCAAAGAAAACAGTACAACACTTTAAAAAAGCGTACGAAGACAAACGCACTTAGCACAAAATAACATAGTCAGATCATTAATTAATAGTTAACTCCACATTTTCATTATATCAGCCCTACTTGATAAATAGCGAATCATCACTGAGGAGGACGAGGAGAGGAAGCACGGCTTTTGTATGCCTGATGACACCTGGGATCAGAAAAACGCCACAGCCTGTGAACACCTAAACGTTTCTTCTTCTTCTTGCAACGTTTCTCAGTTTTTCCACCATCCGAGAGATGCATGGAACCTTTCTGAGTTACTTGAACAACAGAAGCCGTCGCTTTTTTCTCTTCACTCCAATACTTACCCACGAATTTAAAATCTCCAGTAGATTCATTGAAAACTCGTCTGACGATAGCTTTGCTATCACATGGCTCGCCAGTCTCAGCCTTGGCAAAGTCTTTATAGGCTATGTAAATAACCACTTTTTTGGAGTCAAGTGTCGGGGGCTTCACATCATCAACAGTCTCTACAGCTACCTGCACAATCTCCAACTGGGAGAGATAATGCTGTAGCAATAGTTTGAACAAGTTAAACCACATTATTCACTGCCATTGATATTCAAAAAAAAATAATAATGAAAAACTTACATCAGTGAGATCCCTTACGTGACTAACGAGTGCAAGTTCCAAATAAAGTGAAATCCAACCATTGTTTTGCAACTCAGATTCATTCACCTCCAAATGGCAAACAAAACATATATGAATAAAAAAAAAAAAAAAAAACTGATGTGAGTGTGTATTTAAATTTCTTTTTACCATGTAAAACCGTTTAGCATCACTAAAAGCAATCTCTGGAGGCCAATCAGGTAATGGGATGAATTCTATGTCAAGCTTTGGTACACAATGTCGACGCAGGTACGGCCTTGGCCACACTGCTATTCAAAGTTATAGTAAGACTAATAATAATCAGGAGGAAGTGACATTGTACTTTAGAGACTAATACATACATCAGACAGCCCTGATATTTTTTACCTCGAGGTCTAGCAATAGCCACAGCCAAATCTAAACAGCCAATCATCCTCTCATTAACGAGAACCTGAAAAGGGAACTTCTTGTTGAAACCCTCGCTACGTGCATCCAAAGTGATGTAGTAAGAGGAAGCACCGCAATTAATCCTCATGTTGAAACTCTTTAGGTTACAAAGCTTTAGGTTCTTTCCCTAGAATTAGAGACAACTAATTAAGCATGTGATGTTTGTTGTATCCAAGTAAGTTAATATATAGAGATTATCCAGCTCGATTAGAATTTTTTACCTCCAAGAGATTGTATCTATGAACTCCTAATTTAGCATAACGCTTGACCAATTGAGGATAAGCATAACGAGGATTCTTTCCTTCACAGTCAAAGTGCAACAGTCTATGGAGACTGTATGTCACTTCAATACCTCCGGGAGAATCAAAACCCTAAAAAATCACATTACGAAACAATAGTTGTAAGGTTCAGATTTCACTTGTTGACAAGCTCAAAAGTTATTAAATAAACAAAAAAAAATGCTTACATCGGACTCCTCCGGTAGTGGTTGGCCACTCTGCAGACAACTAATCTTCGTCATCGGAGTTGCAAGGATGCGGCGGATGCTTCGGATCGATTTAGGCGATTGACAAAATATATAAATAGATTCTGTAAAAATTAATAAATCATTACTGGGCCTAAATTGGGCCTTCACAACTCAACCACATAGAGATATTTGGAAGTTAATGTAAACCTAACCAAATCAAATTAAAACAAGGGAATGTGATTCGTTTGTTTTTTAACTTTAACAGTCCAGATTTGTAGACAAGCTAATTAACAGGAAATAATAATACTATAGTCTATCAGTTATACTAGCCGTAATTAATACATTTAAAACTTAATTATGGCACACGGTTTGTTTTGTTAATCGTCACACTTCGTCATCACTATATATGTCTCCTCACTTGCATTTCTTCAGTGGGTTTTCTTCAGTCTCAGGGATTAAGGTGCCAACACTTCCTCTTGACTTCACTAGGGTTTAGGCTCTGTTTCGGATTCAGTCTCCTTCTTGTTTTGTTGATACGAAAACTCTTTTGACTTTTTTAATCTGTTATTTTCTTCTGTATTTTTTACATTGTTGCTTTCTCAGGTTCTAACTAAACTCTAATTTCTCTTTTCTGTCTTAGCTTACTTTCGCGTGGAATCGTTCCTTGTTGCTACATTCATCTTCAAACACCGGTAACTTTCCCCTTTTGTGGGTTTTTTGTTTGCTTGTCTGATTTCTTTATCTAATCATCACATATGTTCGTTGCTAAGTTGGATATGTCGTTTTTGGGTTGTTTTTTCTTCTCTTCTGAAGATGGGTAAAGGAAAAAAGAAAAAGGGGGTTTCCATGGAACTTAAAGTACCGCCAAAACCTGACACTTGGAGAAAGCTTCCAGAAAGTTGTTTGAAAAAACTTGCTGAAGTTGGATTGTGTGAAATCAAAGATCGGATGTTGAAATTCATCATGGATGATTGGTCATGTCAACAAGCTAAAACCACAGACAGGATAGGACCCTTTCACATCTCATCTTACGTTCCTACGTTTGCGTTTTTGTGCTGGAGAACTAAATACCCGGTAACACTCTTTTGTTCTAATGCCTTCTTCATAAGTTTTTTAATACATAGAGATATCTCTGCTCTCATTCTGTTTTTGCTATATGATTTTTGTTTAGGAATTCACTGAGCTTTTGAAAGGAAGCAATCAGAAAGAAATTCTAGGGTATATTCGTAACCAGTTATACCACGTCATTTGTTGGGCCTATGCCTCCTCCGATTTGGTCAGTGCGGTGAAAATCATCCGCAAGTGGGAAGATCGGTACATTCCTTTATCTCCTTGGTATCTATCTTCTAATGTTGATCCAAGTTGCCTTGGCAAGTGCAAGTCTGCGATTCCAGGGCATCGTTGCTACGAATACACCATGGCTAGGGCTTTAGCACACATTGCTAAAGAGGGAATCCCAGATGAGTGCCCAGAAGATTGTGTCTTCAACTGTTGTGAGAATCCTCCCACTTCAGCAAAAAAGACATACATCAAGCATTTTCTCACCTTCAAAAAATTAGAGAAGGCTTTAGCACACTTGCACATACAGCCTATTGGGGCTTCTCTGATCGTTTTCAGTGATTTGGTGAAACCTACTGAGGTAAAATGTTACATAAAACATTATACTAGTCATGAATATGCATTGATTATTGGATATTTAAATTTTGCAGGATATTTACTATGGGCCCCTATCAGAAAAAGCAGTCTTCGTGGGCTATCATGGGGTAGATATCGTTGCCATAGAGATATATAGGGGAGAACTCGTAGCACTTTGCAAGATGAGTAATGGCATTGAGGTTGCCAATCAAGGATATGTTCGAGTATCTTTGGGAGTTATGTACATGCCCATTTTCTGTGATATTCCTCAGGCTGTTGATCCTACACTCAGGCCACTACATCTCCTTTCTAATTTTTGTTGCCCATATATGGATGAGGCTCCAAGTGGAGACCTCAAGCGGAAACTGAATCAAGATCACGGCTCAGAAACAACAAAAAAGCCTCGTCATGCGTAAGTATTAATAGATAGATGTTACATACATTTAACAAAATTTTGATTATCTAACTTATATTTGTCGCAGAGATGAAGCTAGCAGCTCTAAAACGCCCTCTGATATGGATGATGATGAGAACAAAGATGTGCATCGCCAAGAGGTGAAGAAGGTCTGTTTCTAGTTTATATTTTCCATCTCTGCTTTTCACTACCGATTCCGTGTGTCTAGTAGTTTGTTCAATTGGTAAATTATTGTTGCATCCATATCAGAGTTAAGATAACCTCCACTTTGTGTCTGTTGTTGGCGTTGTAAAAGTCCTTATGTGTATTAAAACAACTCGAAGCCGTGTGTGCAAGATAGAATGGTTGAGCTAGTTGGTTTTAATGGAACTTTTTTTTGAGGTTTGTTTCTATCTTTCCAGACTCCAAAGGTTCTGAGCAGAAAGGCTGAGAAAAAGCTTATGGCGAAGGAGAAAAAGGCTGAGGAAAAACTTCTGAATAAAGAAAGAAGGAAACAAAGGAAGGCTGAGCAAAAGCTTCTTGCGAAGGAGAGAAAGGCTAAGGAGCTTCTGAAGAAGGAGCAGAGAAGTGGCTGAGAGGTAGCTACTAATCAACTATTTTGGAGCAATGAGAAGAGAGCTAAGAGATGGCTTTTTTATTTTATATTTTACCCCCTTTGTGTGTCAATCAGTCGGAAAAGGGGAAGAAACTAATGTTTCAAACTTACATCTTCATCTCTCATTGCTCGCGGGCTTTTGGTAGGGTCGAGACCATAACCTAATTACTTAAGCAAATATTCTACTTAAATGACTTTTTCATGACTTTTCTTATAATTTCCTAGTTAAATGGTGGAAGAATAATATGCAAAATGGATATGTCTAGAATGATATTCGACCTAAAAATTGTTAGATTTAATTGCCATCATATTATACATGGCTAAGGTATTATTTGATTTCTGCTAATCAATGATTTTGGAGCTCTGATTTGAATTTCACAACATGTAAAAGACCGCCTTTGAAGTTTGAATCAATCAAATCAGAAACTATAATGTTTCCTCTTCTAACTCATCCGGTCTTCATCTTTCACTGTATATGGGCTTTTAGTTAAGAGCATAACAGGCCCACACCGATATGATATGCTCTCGTTCTGTTTGGATTAAAATAGACACTATGCTGGGTTTGATTAGTAACACAAGTTGATGTCGATACAGTATATTAAATTTTATAAACGAACCGTATATTGGAATGACGATAATGATGTAAAGGCTTGGGCCTCTGAGCGATAAGTGTCCATTGTGGGAAACAGAGGAGCCCAAGTTTATAAGTCAATAATATAAGCACACCAAACACATAGAAAAATGATTTCATTTACACTACTTCCTGATACTAAGACTTAGGAAGCATGGTAGTATGATCAGCCGTCTTTCATATATTCATAGTTGGAAACTATTGTGGTGAAGGAAGCACGAGCTGGTTCAAAGGCTCAGCACTTCCGTCAACTGAGCAAGGACGGCCGCAGATTAATAACAAAGAAGCCATTAAGTATTGAGCACATTTGTCACCTCTTTGCAGATTATGTTGAGTGTTTTGACTTTTGAGTTTGTTTACATTAATCAGTCGATCAGTAAAGAAGTTCATTACTACCAAGGGAAAATGTGTCACGTCACCAACGGCCCCAAATTTTATTACAAAGAAGCCATTAAGTATTGAGGTGAGCCATTGAACCGGATAATGCAATCCTAAAGTACCAAGAAACTAAATTGAGATGTATCATCTATTTCCAACTTACAATCAATTTTTAATTACTAAGTTGATTCAAATTTTTTATTTATTACACTTTCATCAAAATTTCTATTCCTAGTAAAAAGGGATGCCACATAGGACAAAATATTCATTACCAATCAAACTGTTATGTCATGGCATCTCATTATGGTCTCTACATACAAGTTTGGTACAATCTCATTTTTTCGGAAAAAACCATCACTTGCAGATATATGGCCCATTTGTATCAGGCCAACAAGTTAATATCATTGCTTCTCTTTCGTTCAAACCTAATTGCCAACTTTGTTGAAGAGACGCCGAAACTATTTGCATGTCCATCTCCTCTGGTGTAACTTCCACGATGAGGACAATGCATGTCCAAAGCTCTTTAATAACTCACCCAGTCGAAACGCTTTGTAGCTGTCTACGTCCCTCCTCATCAAATCAACTTCACTACCCAGACCATTGAAACGCAGCCCAACTCCTTAGGTCCCATCTTACAGACTAAATATTCCCCTCATCCTCTAAATTTCATTCACGTTCATCTCTAATGCCATGGAAAACCGATCCGCAGAGACCATCTCGAAGTTTGCTTCAACCAGGTTATACCAGGTCCAGGAGATTCAAAGTTGTTGTTTAGGCTTTTTCATATATAGGAAGCTCGAAATGATTCCAAATGTATGTTCCGATGTCTCATATTACATGGTTTCGGCTTCTTTATTATTTTGCTCTAAGAATTGATACCAATCAGTATATATCGTTCATCATTTACAATATTGAATGATTTATATTCTTACACTATATTTTTGAGATAATATTCAATCACAAAAATCTTAATCCTTTGCTCCAATCTATAGGGTACATCCAGGGGTTCTAATCGTCTTAACCGAGAGACAAAGATGATCTTAGGTCACTGACGAAGAAGCCTGCAATAATGTTCATTCTGATCGATTATGTAAGGCATTGAACATGATTAGACAAATGTTCAAGTACTACTTCGAGATACTCCCTTTCATTTTCATTTTTAAAGTTTTTCTCTGGGAACTTATGATTTTTTTGTGTTTCATTGAGTACAGGTGTTATTATGGGAGTGACTATGATGACCGAAACATGGAAGCCAACTTTGACGATATCACGAAAGATTACTTTCAAGGCACATCAATAATTTGATTTTAAGGCTCATTTTTTTTTTACTTATATTTCCTTTAACGGTTTGGTTGGATTTGCTCAATTCAGTGAACGTAGGAAGAAGAAAAGGAAGTGAGTCTGATCTCAAAAGAAGAAGAGTTAGAGAGAAGAAACAGAAGATGAGGTGTTAAAAGTTCAAGAAACCTTTGATATTGTGTTCTTTTTAAATAACTATTTTTTTTAGTGGATCTTTCATGGGCAATTCTCTTAAATAACATTTTTTAAGTTTTTGTCACAAAATAATACTAAAAAAATAAAATGACCAAAATAGCATTTTTTAATTTTCATTTTTTTTTTTTTTGAAATTTGAAACCCTATCCTCAAACCCACCCCTTAACTCTAAACCCTAAAGTCTAAATTAGTTAACTCTAGGGGTATAAATGCATATAAATAAATTTTTAGCTTTTAAAAAACTATTTTGGTCATTTTCTTCCTTAAAAACAATTTTTGTGAAGAACAAACTAAAATGGGATATCTAAGGGAATTTCTCATCTTTCATTCAAATTTTTTTGCAATTTTATTTTTCTTTTTCTTTCAAATTAAATATTTTCTTTTTGGAATTGTACAATTAGTAATAATGTCTTTATGGTTTTTTTTTCCGGAATCTGTTGGTCACCTTCCAGTTTGGTTAAAGCTTGATTATTTTTCTTTAGGTAAAACAAGAGAATGATAAAGGATAAGAATGTTAAAGATAATATCAAAATGATAAATGATTATCCACTATGTTGACCGACTTGCGTTAACCGACGTTGGTTATTTAATATTATTTACTCTAGTATAAATAACTTCCTTCACCCTTTTCTTTTTCTTGTAACGTGAATGAGCAACATAAATCTGATCACTTTGATCCTCTCACTATCACATTTTCTTACGATATATATATATATATATATATATATATATATATATTCTATCTTATTTATAACACGTTATCAGCACGAAGCTATCAAGGTAATACTAGTGAGGTGAGGTTTAATTTATGTCTTTTAATTATTTTTGTTATTTTATTTTATTATTGTTTCGGAGTAAAAGGCCAATCCTTCTCCGTTTATTTTTCGGTATGATAGGCGTTGCCTTCCCGGCTGATCGTTATGGTAGGCTATGCCTTCACGATCAGAGAAACACGTGGTAGGCGTTGCCTCCGTGAATTAAAAAAAAAAAAAAAAAAAAGGTCAACATGGTAAACTAAGTCTCCTCGGACCTTGAAAAAATAAAAGATCAAAATGGTAGACGATATCTCCTCTGATCTTAAAAAGAAAAAAAAAGTCAATATGGTAGACGATGTCTCCTCGGACTTTGAAAAATGATCAATATGGTAGTCTATGACTCCTCGGATCATGTGGAAGGCTAAGCCTCCAATTTTATTAATGTTCTTTAAATTTCTGCAATTTAAATTTCTGCAATTTAATTTCTGCATTTATTTAATGCATTTAAATTCTTTTTATTATATTTTTATATTATTATTCTATGAATACAGTTATCATGTCGAATTTGACAAAGCTCGAAATCAATGCCCTCGATATTACGGGAAATAATTATATGACTTGGGCAGTGGGTGCAAAGATGCACCTGAGAGGAAACGGGCTTTTGGATACCATCGATAGTTCAAAAACGGTGTCGGATGAGAAAAAGGCTAAAGNAGGTTCGATCACCAGAAATATGTGATCTTACCAAAAGCTAAACACGAGTGGCTCCATCTCCGGTTCCAGGACTACAAAAGTGTAAGTGAGTATAATTCTGCGATGTTCGGAATTACATCGAGGATGATGTTATGTGGAGAGAAAATAAGTGATTATGATATGATTGAGAAAACTCTCTCCACGTTCCATCCCGGAAATGTAGTCCTGCAGCAACAGTACCGGGTGAGTGGGTATACCCGTTACTCGGAGTTGATGCAAGTCCTCCTTGTAGCAGAGCAGAATAACCAACTCGTGACTTTAAACCATCAAGCTCGTCCCACTGGAGCTGCACCATTCCCCGAAGCGAATGTTGCATCGTCCAGTTATGATAATTGGAGAGGACGAGGACGAGGACGTGGTCGTTATCGTGGTCGTGGAAGAGGACGAGGAAGAAGATTCCGTCCATATGATGAAAGAAATAAGAAAGACTTCCACTAGAATGAAAGGAGTCGGGATTATAAAAGGCAAACAGAAAAAGTTTGCTACAGATGCGGCATGAAAGGACATTGGGTACGTGTTTGTCGTACGCCAAAACATTTAGCTGATCTGTATAAAGAATCCCAAAAGGGAAAAGAGAAAGGAGGTGAAACAAACTTCATCTCAGATGAACCCGGACCATCTTTTCATGGTTTAAATGATGATACTCATCTCGACGTATCAGATTTTCTGATTGAGCCAGAAAATATCGATGTGTAATAAGATCGATGTGATGTAGTTTTATTGTATTATATTATCTTTATCTTTTATTATAAAATATATGTTATGTTTCATGTTTCATGTTTAATATTAATGTATGTTTTATGAATATTTTAAATTCAGAAAGATGCCAGACTTTGAGACTTTGGTGGAGATTTGTGTTTGGCAGATAGTGCGTCAACGCACACGATAATTAAAGATAAGAAATATTTCTCCAGTCTCAAAATAAAAGATTATGCTGAAAGCATAAGTACAATATCTGGTAGTGCAAAGATTATTATGGGCTCTGGAAGAGTAAAATTTTCAATGCCAGGGGGAACAATATTTGAAATAAATGATGCATTGTATTCCCCCGAGTCTCATAGAAACTTATTAAGTTTTAAGGATTTCCGAAGAAATGGATATCATATTGAAACTATGAGTAAAGATGGCATTGAATTTCTTTGCATTAAGTCCGAGAGGAAACATATATTGGAAGAGTTAAGAATGTTATCCTCTGGACTATATTGTACGAAAATAAACATGACTGAGTCCTATGCCGTAATAAATATAAAGTTTACTGATACATTTAAAATCTGGCATGAGAGGCTAGGACATCCTGGTTCAGTCATGATGAGAAAAATAATGCAAAATTCGAATGGCCATCCGTTGAAAAACGAGAGAATTTTGCAAACGGGTGAGTTTAAATGTAATGCATGTTCTCAAGGAAAACTTATAACTCGGCCATCACCAGCAAAGGTTGGCAATGAATCACCACTGTTTTTAGAAAGAATACATGGTGATATATGTGGGCCAATCCACCCACCGTGCGGGCCGTTTAAGTATTTCATGGTGTTAATTGACGCATCTAGTAGATGGTCAAATGTGTGTCTTTTGACGACACGAAATACGGCTTTCGCAAAATTCATTGCACATATAATAAAGCTGAGAACGCAGTTCTCAGAATATGCCATTAAGAGAGTAAGGCTTGATAATGCTGGTGAATTTACATCGCAAGCCTTTGATGGTTATTGTATGTCAATGGGGATTGAAGTAGAGCATCCAGTTCCTCATGTTCATACACAAAATGGCATGGCTGAGTCTTTAATAAAACAGTTGCAGTTGATTGCAAGGCCGTTAATATTGAGAACAAAGCTCCCAATTTCAGTATGGGGTCATGCTATATTGCATGCGGCTGCACTGATTCGGTTAAGACCAAGTGCATATCATAAGTACTCTCCATTACAATTAGCGTCTGGCCAAGAGCCAAATGTATCCCATCTCCGAGTTTTTGGGTGTGCGGTCTATGTTCCGATAGCACCGCCACAAAGGACAAAAATGGGTCCACAAAGGAGATTGGGAATATATGTGGGTTATACGTCACCAAGTATAATAAGATATTTGGAACCAGTAACTGGTGATATGTTTACGGCACGATTTGCCGATTGCCATTTCAATGAGGATGAATTTCCAGCGTTAGGGGGAGGAATTAGAGAAATTCCTAAAGATATTACATGGTGTACACAGTCGTTGTTACACCTTGATCCCCCAACGAATCAAAGAGAGCTGGAAGTTCAGAAAATTGTGCATTTGCATAATTTGGCAAACCAGTTACCAGATGCGTTCACAGATACAAGAAGGGTGACGAAATCATATATACCTGTTGAAAATGTTCCATCAAGAGTTGATGTTCCTAAAGAACAAACTGATGGTAACAAAATGAATGAACCTAGAGTTCAGTTAAAGAGGGGGAGACCAGCGGGTTCTAAAGATAAAAATCCCCGAAAGAAAAAGAAATTGGTTGAGCAAAGTGAAAAGGTTCTAGAAGAACCTGATATTGAAAAATGTCTGAAAGAAGACATAAATGAAAAGGTTCAAGAAGAACCAAATAAAGATAAGGATCCAGATGACGAGAAGGGAACAGAAAAGTATGAGATTTCCATCAACTACGCCCGAGATGAAAAGTTATGGATCAGAAATAAGATTAAAGATGTTGATGGAATGTTCTCCTTTTCTGTGTCCAAAGAAATCGATCATGA
>MU106422.1:34807-90795 GCA_012274485.2 Sinapis alba | reverse complement strand
AAAGATTATAGAAACGCTTTTATATGGACAAAGCGACTCCTTTGAGTACTCCAATGGAAAATAGATCTCTTAATGTTGAGAGAGATCCTTTTAGGCCCTGTGAAGATAGCGAGAAGATATTAGGTCCTGAAGTACCTTATATGAGTGCTATCGGTGGGCTTTTATACCTTGCAAACTGTACCAGACCTGATATTGCTTTTGCTACTAACCTACTAACAAGATATAGCTCTGCTCCTACTCACAGACATTGGAACGGAATAAAGCATCTATTCCATTACTTACAAGGTACAGTTGACTTAGGATTAATGTATTTTAGAAAACCCGAGTTTGGTATGGTTGGTTTTGCAGATGTAGGTTATTTATCAGATCCTCATAAAGCTCGATCGCAAACCGGCTATGTTTTTACAATTGGTGGAACCGCGATCTCTTGGCGGTCCCAGAAACAAACTCTGGTTGCAACTTCTTCGAATCATGCAGAAACTATTGCACTTCACGAAGCATGTCGAGAATGTGTGTGGCTTCGGTCAATGAGTCACCACATACAAGAATCGAGTGGAATAGTTAACAAGAAAGAGCCAACAAAAATATTCGAAGACAATTCGGCGTGTGTCGCTCAACTCAAAGAAGGTTATATCAAGAGCGACAGAACAAAGCACATTCCTCCAAGATTTTTCTCATACATACGGGAGCTTGAGAAAAATAAAGAAGTGGACATCGAATATGTACGGTCATGCGACAACCCGGCTGATTTGTTTACAAAGGCTCTTCCTACTACAACATTCCGAAAACACGTCTACAGTATCGGAATGCGACGTTTGTGTGACCTATGAAGAAAAAGCTATGTCCATTATTCTCAGGGGGAGATTACGTCAATGTACTCTTTTTCCCTTGTCATGGTTTTTATCCCATCGGGTTTTTCCATGACTAGGTTTTTAACGAGGCATTACGTAATACAAGATGGATAATCAAGGGGGAGTGTTAAAGATAATATCAAAATGATAAATGATTATCCACTATGTTGACCGACTTACGTTAACCGACGTTGGTTATTTAATATTATTTACTCTAGTATAAATAACTTCCCTCACCCTTTTCTTTTTCTTGTAACGTGGATGAGCAACATAAATCTGATCACTTTGATCCTCTCACTATCACATTTTCTTACGACATATCTATATATATAAAATAGAACCTCTCTTCACCTGGTGAAGCCATGTCAGCAAGTAGAAAAGGAGAAAACGCCATGTGTCCTTCTCTTTGGTTTTTATTGTTTTTGTTTTAATTGTTAACGAGCTTTGTGTTTTTGATTTCATTATTGTTGTTAATGGGCTTCAACGAAGATATAATTTGTGGGTCATTAATTATGTTATTTGCGCTGAACAAATGAACAAAAGCATAGCCCATCTTTACCTTCACCTTTCTGGAAAACGTAGACACTGGATTATGGAACGTTCTATGAGACGTATCTTTGTCAAAAGTTCATGATTCTCTGTGTTGATTGAAGTTAGCGTTGTTTCACCTGCGATTCATCTCTTCTGATACGTTACATAATCAATAAATCAATTATCCTTCTCAGTAACACTATTCATCCACGATCTCCACTACGCCGCATTCAAGACGACCCACTCTTCTTCATCCATTTTAGTGAATCTTGACCTATAAATAAGAGAGCCCATTACGCTGAAATGCATCACTTGTCCTGTCTTTAACATTTATAATCCTTAAAGAATAGCAAACCAGCGATGGCAACCTCCACCAAAACAGCAAGTACTGTGGAGATATGTGCGAGCTCATGGAGGTTTACATGCTAATTCTGGCGAGCCATGGCCTCCGCTGATGTTATTATTGGCTCTCTTCTGTTTGAATGCACGTAGTGGTTTTGATTGTTTATGTCGCGTTTGAGTTATCTTCCTTGATGAGTCATTACTGTGCTTCAGTGTCAATTTATGTAGTTTGGGGATGACTTCTAACTCTAATGTTCCATCTCTTTATTTTTGTTATGTTCTTAGTAAGACCTTATTGTGTCTAATTAATCAGCTTCTTACTGGGTAGGCTTTTCTGGACTTTAAGCTAATGGTGTATCTCATATGTAATCGTGCTTCTGAAATTGGAATGTATTCCTTTATTGAGTTTTTGTAGGAATTTATGTAAATGTTCTTTGTCATAATGCATTGGCCTGCAACAAATCGTAATTCAAGATGTGAACATACTTTTGTGAATCATTTATACTTTCTTCAATTACTCCATGCCTCACAATAACACTTCCACAAGTAATGAAGTGTCACGTTCTTTCTTTTGCAGCTCCATTATTAACAAAGTTAACCATCCATATTTATTAGTTTCTCTACGTGCACCCGAACTGGTGTCCACTTATCAGTTTTCAGCCCAGGCTTGTGCAGTTTTATACTCTCTAGCTAAACTGAGAAAATTAATTTTCACAGTGAGTTTACTTCTTCACATCATCTAAACCAATAAGCTTAAAATAAAATATACGAGAAAATAAAAGTACCAATGAATTAAAAGAGAAATGAATAAACAATAATAATCAATGATTTATGTGTTGAACTTGAATCACAACCCCAATACTTTTATAGATTCATCACTCCAATATTTTCGATCATAAGATTTCCAGAAATCAATCTACCTCCTAATGACATGTTACTTCTGTGTGTGCAGCCGACAAGGAGAGTAAATCGCGGCGGGTGATGTGATGGCGAAGTGGATTACAGAGAGTCGGAGATACAGAGGCGGTGATGATCGATTTATGATGGGGTGGAGGATTGGGTTTGAGAAGAGTAGATGTGCTGAAATCGGGACTTGGGGAAAGCTGTAAAACCATTCACTCTCCCCCAAAATTTCATCAATAAAACCATTTACATCATAGAAGTATAACAAATATTGGGAAAATGTAAAATAATAACATTTGAATGGAAATATTTTTACTAATTAGACAACTCGGTGATTTCTAAAATAATAAGAAAAACTAATAGTGAGTGTTAATATTACTTTCGGTTAAAAATAAACTAAATATTTTTAAATGTATATTATAATTAAATATATTTTGATTTTTTTTAAAAAAAAATCAGTTGGTTTCTTGATCTTAGTTGTATTGTTTGTTTTGGCTTCTTCAACTGTAGCATGCCATAGCTTATGTGGAAGGAAATACGTACTATGGAGCTCAGAGATGATTTGCAGGTACGCTCAATTAGCTTCTAAGAGATGTGAATATGATTTTGTCTCTGATGTTCTGTATAATGATTTGTGTTTGCTTTTACTATAGGTGAGCTCGGATCTCTATGGTGACAAATGACAATAACACAAGACTCATCACTTAGTGAACTGTAGGTTTCTGAAACCATCGTCTTAGCAAATTATTGCGCGAAACATCATGATCATCATACTAATTTTGATTACAACACTAAACAATTTGAGAAAAGATAATTTTTTAACATAAGCTTAATAAAATATACACATAAGCTCGCTAAGTTTTAATTAAAAGAGTAAAATGTTATTAAAACATATCTTTTTCTGGTTATGAGGAAAAAAGAATTCGAAATAGCTATGTGATTGATTAGGAACAAAAAATTTGATAAAGGTGGTTGGACTGGAGACTTTATGTGGTAACTAATTAAAGAAAAAAATAATATAAATCAACAATCTATATTTGTATATACTAAAATAATTTATATTTTCAAATTTCAGTTAACCATTTCATAAAAAAAAATGTATCAAAAATTACTGAACAAAAGGTTAACATAATCTTAATAAATCCATACAAAAACTCGCTAAGTTTTCATAAAGTATAACTAAAGTTTAAATAAAAGAGTTAAATGTTATAAAATAATATATATATATATATATATATATATATATCTATTTTTTATGCTTCCGAATAAAAGAATTCGGAATACCTATATGATTATAGGCGCAAAAACTGATAAAAGTGGATTTGTTGGAAGACTTTACGTGGTAATTAATTAAAGAATAAAATTTATAAACATTAGAATCAATATTAGTATTATTTTTAAAAAAATATTAGTATTATTGGATTTACAAATTATTTCTAATACGATCATGTTCGGTTATTTTGTTTCACTCCTTAATCTATTAACATTACTAGCCATAAAACTCATACACCAAACTGTCAGTGATGATATATATTACAGTTTTACACAACATAGAAGCATAACCGGCATCATTTCACCTCCCCTGTAATCAGGTCATGATGCAACTTATTTCCATAATGACTCATAATCCAACTTTAAAATAATAGAAGATGATAAAAACCGCAACAAAAAAATAACACAAAGAATTTAATTGTATTTTTTAGTGTTTGAGTTACATGTATGATTGTAATTTATGTATTATAACTGTAATTTCAAGTATTTAACCTGAATTAATTATATTTATACTATTTGTTAATTGCAAAATAATTTCATTGATTTTAAGAAAAAACGTATAAAACAACATTGTAATTCGTAATCTATAACAAAATAAAAAGTTTACATTAGTGAAAATTAAGATCAATTTAAATTAAAATAAGATAAATATTTTAAAATATTTATTAATATTGATGATATATTTATGTAATTTTTCAGATGCTAACCCGCCCGTAGGGCGGGCCAAACCCTAGTATATATATATTCTATCTTATTTATAACAAAGAATACATTCATTCCCATGGAGTTGCTTTAGTTTAGTTGACATTTTCACTTTCTTACAGGTCCAATAACACGATTATATGATTCTTTTATCATCTTCTCCTCTCAAAGATCTTTTGTTGCCTTAACAAAGTTACTATTTAGGTTTAAATTCTATGATAAAGGTTGGACTTTCAAACTGATTACCATTGCTTCCTGGATCATGTATGTACTCCAAGTTAAATCTTTACCAAGGTACTGGTAATATTTTGCATCATTAACTTGAATACTATCAAACCAAGAAACTCGAGAAGAAAATCTCTTGGAAGCTCGCGTTTATTGCTGCGGAATAGGCAAGCTTGCTAGACAGCATATCCTTTTACCCAGACCTGATGAGCTACTTCCAGCTTAAGAAGATATCAATGGCAGACTGATACAACATCATAATACCTTTACCGCCAAGCAACCATTATTCCTTAGCGGCTTTTGAAAGTTTTCCTTTTCTTATTGTGTTTTTCCTTTTACTATCTTTTCCTATTTTTAGATGAGTTAAGAGATTTTGCCGACTCTTATGACTTATATAAGTCATTGTATTATTGCTTTTGAAGAATACAATTTGCAAATTATTAATCAAGAGTTTCTATTAAGCCTTGCATTGATTCGATTTAATTTATCAATTCGAGAGCCTTGTGTTGATATTGATTCAATTCATCTACTGAAGACGTTGGTTCTCTAGTGTGGTTCTTAAATCCCTAGATTTGACATGAGTTACCGTTTATATGCTGCGCCACAGACTAAAGAACAAGTATTGGTGTCTCAAAATGAAAGAGAAAGTACTTGTAGATTGGTGTTCAAAAAAAAAAAGTACTTGCAGGAAAAGTAAGCACATTAGGTAATAGACAGCTGATGAGAAAGAGAGATCGTGGGAAGGATGAGTCAGGGATCAATGGCAATGACTCTACAGTTGAAGAAGAAAAAGGAGAGAACAGGCATATGCTCCTAGACGTAATTTTCCAGTTGACAATGATGATATGCAGTTTTAGTTTTCTATGACCTCTTTTGTATTGGTATAGATTAGTTTTCTTCATCGGTTAGACTTACTTATTTGTAAAAGAACACATCCAAAGATAGATCCACAAGGACCACAACCAAAGAGCAGTACAAAACCGAGAGTCTCAAATGTCTATATATCAGAGAGGACTCCAAGTCAAAAGTTTGGCAACAAGAGCAGCTCTTACACTTTCACACTAGCAAAACAGTTCCATAGTTAAATGTCCTAATAATATTTTCCATTAATCTAATTGTTTTCTCATGCTGATAAAATCTTTTGCGGGTGATAAAATCATCTGTGGCTTAATAGTTAGGAATATGAAACAATGTTGGTATGAACAACCTCAAGGTGAAAAAGAGATCTTCAACCCATTTACTAAATATTTCTCAAATTTCTATAATAAGTTTGACATTTCTTCCTATTCTACATGAGAAATATAAAGAACTTCACAACAGATAAAAAGAAAATAACCTTACTCCACTGCTACATAAATACTACAGGAAAGCTAATATTCGCATTAGTATCAAGAACACAATTTTTTTTCCAACTAACTAATAGATATTATTTGAAACTATATGCAAGAGACACTCACCTAAAAGATACGTACACAATCTTACGAGATGAAAAAATTGAAGAGGATAAACATTGACAAATCAAAACATCATTTTCATGTTTTCATATGTCCAAAATCTTAAACTGCTGCAAGTTTACAAATAGGTTTAATATTTATTACCAAAAACAATAATAACAAATATTCTTTCCGTTCTAAAATAATTAGAATTCTAGCAAAACAAATTGTTTCAAAAGTTATATTTTTATTTTTTTAATACAATTTTTAGTAGGTAATAATGATAAATTGTAAACTTCAAAAAAATGAATTATATTTATTAAATTTTAATTGGTTAAAAGTTATTAGAAATAGTTAATCACAAAAATTATACATTTAGTGTTAAGATTTAATATGTTTTATTAATATGCGTGAAAAAACTTAAAACATACTCCCTCCGTTTCAGATTAAGTGTCGTTGTAGAGAAAAAATTTCGTTTCAAAATAAGTGTCGTTTTATAGTTTCAATGCAAAATTTATTGATTTTTTATTTTAATTTATTTTTCTATTGGTTGAAATGTGGTTAGGTGTATTGGTAGTTGTGTTTTTATTTTGGAAATATGCAAAATTAAATATTTTCTTAATCTATGTGTCCAAGTCTAAAACGACAACTAAAATGAAACAGAGGGAGTATAACATTTTTGAAACGGAAAGAATATATATTTGTCCATAATCCGAGCGTAGGGCGGACCTAGTTATATATAATGTCTCTTGTGTTATTCATGCTAATATGATAAAAATCAATAAAAACATTACAGAGACTGAGAAAGACCAAACTATTTCATCTCTCTGGATGGACCACACATGCAGCAGAGCTACTACATCTCTCCCTTAAGAAAGCCGGCGAATATCTTCGTGGCTTCATGAGCTTTCGCACAATCAGGTCTCATCAAATGAAAAACATGGTCTTCTCCTTCACTCTCCACCAACTCCACTTTCCCTTTCCACCCACTCTTCTCAAGCTTCGCCGCGTACCCCCAACCTTGCCTCGCCAACGCGTCTTTCTCAGCCACCATCACCAACACTTTCCCGCAACCCAACCCGGAGATATCCACCGACTCTGACTGAACCACGTTGATCAGCGGATCATCGACTCCATCTTTGTTGTTTGGAGTAGCCATCATCCAAAACGCTTCGATCTTCGACCTCAACGTTTCATCTTTCGTCTCCTTGTCATCGATTGGTGTTTTCGACCAGAAGTAAGGATGGACCAAGATGATCCCGGAGATGCCTGAGTCGCTTAACTCGGGACTTAGTTTCTCCTTCGCAGCTCTCATCGTCATGTGATGAGCGATGGTTGCGCCCGCGCTGTCTCCGGCGAGGAACACTTTGCTGAAGTCGGCGTGTTTGTTCAACCAACTCTCCGAGCCAGATCCGGCGATGTGGGTGAATACCCATTTGAGACATGTCCACGAATCATCGAAAGAGATCGGAATGGGATGCTCCGGTGCACGCCTGTAATCCACCGACAACGCTACGCAGTCGGAAGCAGAGACAGCCGCCGTGAGGAAAGTGTGGTAAGTCGGTGAGAAAGCGGTTTCGATGATGAATCCTCCGCCGTGGAAGTAGACGAGGAGTGGGAGTTTCTCCGCGGCTTTCTCCGGGAGGTACATGCGGACGGAGAGATTGTTGTCGGGAGAATAAACGACGTCCTTGGAAACGACGCCGTTCTCTGGGGTTAAAGAGGCTGGGACGGTGGTTTCGCCCATGAGACGCTCGATGCGGCCACTCTTGTAGATTTTGAGCAACGGAGAGCAGTCAACGGCGATCTCGGAATCCATGGCTTTTGGTTGATTTGGGAGTATTAAGATTGTCTGAGAGTTGTGAAATGTGTGTTGGGATTATATCGAGAAATGGTGTGTGTGTCTCTGTAATACCATTGGAGCTTGGTTTGGTTGAGACACGTGATGTGTGTTGTGGTTACACGGAAGATATATTTTTCCAGAATTCAAGGTAGATATCAATTTGTTGACTAGTTAGGTTAAGACATGTTAATATACGGTACAACTTTTTGTTTCGTAACGTTTCCTATCTTTACACTTGGACAGTTGGTATGGAGTTTTGAGTTTCAAAGATTTCGGTTTTGAAAAACATAAGACCATGATTATCCCTATAACTGGTTTCTTAAAAAATGTTTTTTTTTTTGTTTGATTTAAAAAAAAAAAAAGAAAAAACGCACTAATCGCGGGTCGCCACGTATTAGTGGGGCCCGTGAACAGTGCAAGAAACCCTCTAAAATCAGTTCTTATTTCATAATTTCTAGAACTGTTTCTTGCACTGTTCACGGACCCTACTTGTTCAAGAAACCTTGTTAAGAAACTGAGATAATTGTGCTCTAAGAGCAGCTTCAACCATGGGATGGAAAGAGTATCTCTATGTTAATATATTGTTAAACAAATTAAAAGTAAGTGAGAGAAGATACTAAATTTTTTCCAGACACAACATTTTTAAAACTGTGTACAATTTTTAATGCTTACTTGTCTATTTATCATTGGTTTTGCTTTTTTTTTAACTAAAATTTAATTACTTAAAACATTACAATAAAATAATAATATTTTATTAATCACTCAAATTTAGATACTAAATGTTGGTGATGCTCTAAGAGTTTCAGCTTTGTTTATAGTGAATTTACGGTGAATGACATAAAAACTTATTTAATTAGCTATATGGATAATGCATTGTGCATTTTTCTATAACTAGAGAATGTCCTTATTACTATCCACTAATATAGGTATGACAGATGAATATGGTAAATCTATACTACACGTCTCTTTATTTATGGTAAATCTATACTAGACAAAAAGATATGTGATATCTAGCATGGATACACCTCACCCTAAATAAAAACTATATATTTTCAAAAAACTTATTACTTTTTTTATCTGACGTGTTTTTCTTCATCTTCTTTCTCACAGTTTTTTCCCCTAAAATGATTTTTTTTTTCAGTTTCTTCATTTCTTCTCTTCTGACTTCTATTAGAATATGTAGTTTTCAATTAAATTCATCTTCTTCTGAGTATAATTATAAACATTTGCGATTTCTTTAATCTGAGACCGGGTATTAATCTACGATTTGTTCTCGAAGAAGCTTCATGACAGTTGTTTCTAGTTTGATTTCGCCGAGAAAGCGAAAAAGAAAGAGATTAAGAGACATCTGTTGGAGCTGATGGATTTTATACAAGTTGGATCTAGTACGATTTCTGAATCGGGTTGTGCTAAAAAGATTTTTTTTTTTTTTTTGTTCTGGTGTTTTCCTCTTTCATCTCACATGAATACAAGTCAAGAGACTGCAAATCCTGAGGAAGAGGACTCTTATTTGAAACCTTCTTAGACTCTTTTACATCTATTTTATTGGTTAATCTAAAGCTGTATGTCTCGTGGGTAATCAAACAATAGTAGTTACCTTCTCAATTTTAGAATTTTGTTCTTAAGAGAGCCATAGAAAAAGCTGAGTAACTTTTGTAAAGCTTTTTTCTGAGACACTTCAAAAATATTAGTTTATTTGGAGATATCTGGTTATATATTAAATATACAAAAATTATTTTCTGGTTATTATTGTGATAATCCGAATAATTATATATATTAACCGGTTATAATATGCATTCTGAAATAATTACTACAACTAGTGTAATAACACAAGACTAATCGAATTGCATATGTGTTTACTGAAGTATAAAGAATTACATATACACATTCTTATCAGTGTTTCTAATGTTATGTCATGTATATGTTATTTAAGTTATATTATGTTATTATATCTATTAATATATAATTTGAGAACTTGTATATTATCAGTCATCGAATAAATGAATAATTTTCCAATAAGATATATCCGGCTATGATTTTAATATATTGTGTTGCATATACAGGTTTAAAACAACATAACCAGTTACACACAATATTAATGTACTGCTATTTTTGGATCACCCTAATCTAGAGTTTTTATATTCCCACATAGTTGTTTCCGTTAAACATATTCTACTATCTCCTTTTTCTCTACAACCATTTATTTCTTCGTATTAAACGATTAATTGTTATTTTTTGTTTTAGATACATAATCATTGTTGTTATAAAATCAGAATCATTTAGAATGAAACCATAATTTAAGATGAAATTTTTATTGGGAATTTTAATTCAATACTCAACCATTTATGCATGTTAATTCAGTACCATTTAATCAATCTTGTTCTTGTATGACTGTGGTGTTCGTTCGAAGTAGTATTGTCTCAAAAATTAATTAATTTATAAAGTAGGAGCTTCCATGTATTCAAGTGAGAAGACTAACTCAAACAAATAAGTACATTTTTGAATCATTACATAGTGCTACGATTTAATATATATCTTTTTATATATATGGTTATAAAATTTCATGACCGGTTACACAACATTCAAGCCAGATATAGAAAAATACTCAGGCTTAGGATTTACCCAAGGATTTAGGATTTATTCAAGGGTTTAATATTTAGGGTTTAAGATTTACGATTTAGGATTTAGAATTTAGAGTTTACCCAAGGATTTTTGGTTTATGCAATAAAGTTTACCCAAAAGTTTAGGATTTAGAGTTTAGAATTTTGTTGACGGCATTAACAACATTAAAAATCAACTAGTACTTTGCACCTTATTGCTGCAGCAATGGCATGCGTGGAAGTAATCATAAGTGCTTAAAATTCACAGCAGGTACATGTATTAGCAGCAAGATTCACATGAAATGTCCCACCATCCTTGTAATGGACCTCATACGATATAACCCAAATGCTTGTCTTTAAAGTAGGTTCTTATGTTCCTATTCAAGTGCAGAATGTATGCACAATGTCTCCTAAGCGAATACACATACAATCAAATATTTACAATAACAGTTAATATCCGGATGATAAGAAAAAAAACTGGTTATAGTTTATACTATCTTAAATTATAATTAGACTCGAAGTAAAGCCAGTTAGTATGTTATACATCCGGTTATGCGATAGATTTTCGCGATTACTATCACTACGGTAGTTGCTAATTATATTAATCAACTGCACGCTTATATGATGCTTAATGTGGGAGTTAATTTTATTATATTGACATTTTATTATTTTATAAACATCTTTGTAAGCTTAAAGACCAAACGTTAACTATAACCAAATAATTATAACCATATAATCTTAGCCAAGCTCTGATAGTTACACAGCCAAGTCCACTGGTTCCCTGCATTACTATTAGATCACCCTAATTTGGAGTTTTATATTCCTACATAATGGTTTGGACAATTCTCTTAAATAGCCTATTTCTAAGTTTTTGTCACAAAAATAGTACCAAGGAAAAAAATGACCAAAATAGCCGCTTTTTATTTTTAAAATTTTAATTTTAGTTTTTATCTTTTGAAATTTGAAATCCTAACTCCCAAACCCAACATTTAGCTCTAAACCCTAAGTCTAGATTACTTAACCCTAGAGATATAAATGTTTATTTACCTTTTTAATGAAACATTTTAGTCATTTTTTTTCTTGAAGTCTATTTTTGTGATAAAAAACTTTTAAAGGCTATTCTATGGTATTTCTCTAATGGTTTCCTTTAATTATATTCTACTAATATTCTTTTCCACAAAATCATTCATTCTTATTTTTTGTATTAAACGAGTGATTATTATTTTTGTTTATAGTCAGTCATTGAACAAATGAATACTTTTTCAATAACATATATCTGGCTATGATTTTAATATATCTTGTTACATATCCAGTTTTAAAAAAAGATAACCAGTTACACACAATGTTAATGTATTTGCTACTGAAAATCTTGTTAGCCAATTTCTGGTTCTATCACGAGGAGTCTTTGTTGTTGTCATTGCCATTGTTGATAATTTGTTTATTATTTTCTAATATCACACTGTTTGGTCCCACTAATTATCCGTCTTTATTTTGACAATTTTTTAATGGTGTTTATAATGTTACAAATTAACAAGAACGCTTGTGTTTTTCACACATGAAACACTTCTATTTTGAAATCATACAAATATTTGGGTGAACACGTTCTTCAACTTCCACGACAAGCTTATGTCTATTTCAAGCCATACATTCCTTTTTAATTACCAAATGGGAAGGAACATTTCTAACATATCTCTGCGAAAAAGCATACATCATATAATATATATATCCAGCTTAGGCTATCACAGGTAGGTGCGTCAGCCACTGCCAAAGTCATTTACGTCCTTTTACTCAGCCAGCATACATAGTTCACCAATTAATATAAAAAGACCAATCACCTAATTACCAATCAAAATTTGTATATTGGCTTCATTGAGCCTTGTTTATATAGTCCTTTCCAATTGACAAACTTCATTAGAAAAAGAATAGATAATTTGCATCTCTTACCAAAGAATTTTCCTCTATTAAACAATATACCACAACAACACTATTAGACATTGTATATAAATTATATTGATCATGTTGTCCTTATTGATACATCAATCTTTCTTCCCCATCAAAAATGTAGGTAAAATCTTTTATTGAGATTTGCTAAGATCTTATCTACAACAACATCTTTGTGCAAATCTTTTATGTCAGATTAAAACTTATTCTTTTACAAAATGATAATTATAAGTAGAGAAACTAATTTATTTCAAACTTTAAAATCTGAATATCTCCTCTCTTCTAATTTACAAAAAAAAAAAAAATTCATTTCTGTTGTTTGTCTCCTCTTCACCCAGTTCCGAATTTCCACAAGAATAGTATAAGATGGTGATTTATAACAGCGAAATGCTTCAGATGTTGTTTCTCTTTTCTAGTTTTCTTAGTGATTCCAAGTGTTCATTTTTTTGCCGGAGATTCTCAAAGTAACCCATGCTTCTGATTTGCAAATATCAAGTCTTGAAATAGAGTATCTGGCAAATTATCTAATGGAGCAGACATGAATAAACTATGAATTTTTAAAGTTTCTTGTTTCGGTCATAGAGCAAGTCACAATAAGACCAAATTTAAAGTTGTTGCTTTAGCTTATTCTACAATTTTTTTTTTAAAGTTCATTGTTCTTTGTTGAAAACAACTTTTTTGTGAATCTTATTTTAACCTGATTTTTGTACCTTAATTGAATGATTACACAGCTGAAAATCACTACAAAGAGAAATTGAAGAAACAAAATGTTGATATAATATAATATTGATATGCTACTAAATCATTGTTAGATATCTAACCTTTCTTATTACGAGCTAATACTATTTTTAGTTGAAATTTGCATGTTTTATCCAATTAACTATATTTTTAAATATTTTTTTGTTTTGTTTTGGTAAAACTAATATTATCTCTTAAAAAGACAATACATGGTGTGAGTTCTCCAAAAATCTCGAGCGAGGAATCTCTTTGTTTGAATGCACAACATATCGAAACTCTAGCATTGTGGGTGTTGTAAGTTGAAGCACCACCAATCCAAGTAGTCCGTTAAACTATTACCAATGTTTTCACTTGGATTATTTAAATACACCAGTGTTGGATTTCATTACATATTTCAATCATCAACAACTTCAAATAAGCCAGCACCACCAACCTTTTCCCAATATATTCCCGTCCTAGACAACTTCACAATATCACCATTTCATCAACTATCTTTATATATACATAGTAGATCAAAGAGTTAACCATACTAACCTTCTCTCATCATATTCAACTTGGATTGCTGCACTTTATGATAAAGACTCATTTAGCAATCACCTGCATTTATCTGCACTTTCTTCATTTGGTCACACATATATCGTTACAGTGATCTTTATCCAACTTGGTTTCCACTGCATGTTTTTAGGTCGTAGTTCAGCTCCAACGCATATCCTGGATGACTTAATAAGTGTGATAAGATTAGTTTTACTAGCGTTGTGTAGACTATGAATTCTAGGGCTGGGACGGATCCGGATATCCGGGATATTTGGGGGTATCCGGATCCGGATTCGGATCCGTCGGATCCGTGATTTTGGTATCCGGATTCGGATCCGTGTCTTTCGGATATTCGGGTATCGGATATCCGTTTAGAAATTAAGATACCCGCGAGTATCCGGATTCGGATCCGGATCCGCAAAAATAATTTTAAAAAATAAAAATAATTTTTAAAATACAAAAAACAATTAAAAATATCACATAAATTAAATATTTTATTAAATTTATGAATATATTTATCTATATAATATTATTAAAATTAAAATAGAAAAATATATGACTAATTTTATGTATAAATATTAATATATCAAATATTATTATTAATAAAATTAAAATTTTAATATATTTTAAAAACACGGATCCGAATCCGGATATCTGGACCCCAAAATTAAGATATCCGGATCCGGATTCGGTTTCGACGGATCCGAGATTTTACTATCCGGATTCGGATCCACACGCTCCGGATATCCTATTTCCGGAGCGGATCCGGAGCGGATCTCGGAGCGATCCAGACCTAATGAATTCATCGTTACTTCCTTATTTCTAAAATCGGCAAAAAGTTGTCTTCCTTTTCTTTTAAAAAAAATGTATTACGTCATAACATCACAATCAAACAAAAAGTCTCGCAATTGAACTTCTTTCCTTGACAAAACCTCTGGAGTTTGGTCAAACTAAATCATATAATAAGAACATTCAAATAATGTTTTGTAAGAATATCCTTATCTAAAATGAATGACACCTCCACAACAACTGAGAACAAACCTCTATAACAAAATCAGTATCAATCATATAAATAACATGACATATCACAAAAAAATAACATTCTGCGCAAAGTACGGACTGACTACTAGTTAAAATATATACAAACACCGAAATAGATGTTAATCAACAGTGGCCACTAATCATGGCATGCTCTAGGCTAAAGCACATAAAATATGAGCTTTAGAGTATGTTTAATGGGGGTCTCTTAAATCCCACTAAGAAACTCACCCTAAGAGACCCCATTAAACATGCTCTTAGGTGCCAGAAGTATGTATATTTTTTGGGCGCCAAATATTTAAAGATCTCTTTATAATAAAACCAAGTAAATCCGTTGTGATCAAGATACGACCGCTATCTAAAGGAATCATGCTATTGGAATTACTGCATCTCTCAATCATCCTTATATTTTAGTGATTGGTATAATTTGTTTTAAGAGTTTCTTAAACCTAAACAAACATAAATTATCCTAAACTAGATTATGCTTTATAAAATCCTGAAAATTCAATAGAGTTTTACAAGTTATAGTTAATGTCAATTTGATTTGACTAGATTAATTTGTTCATATATATATATATATAAACTTTTATTCATGGAACTTCAATATTTGAAGAATGTTACCAAAAGAAAGTATAATACAATTGCGATGTTACAATTTCTAAAAAAAGAGATGATTGTTATACAAACATAGTAACCTTTTATCTCACATTACTAACAGTTCCGTTTCAGTTGTTGATTTTTGAATTTAAATCATATAAAAGTATTTATGTTCGACTATGTTTCATGAGTCACTAAATTGATTTTTAATAAAATTAATAAAATATAAATAGCTAGGCACTTTATTATTTAAGTTGTTAAAAATAAAAATTTATATCTTTTAAATTCTGAAAAATAAATTTAAATTACATTTTGCATAGTTCTGATTATTTTTCTAATGTGCTTTGCCCATTTGAAACCGGACCTGTACTATCACTAATTAATATAACTCAAAACAATATTTTGTTGTTTATAAATTTTAGATATAGCAAAATAAATAAATGTTTGAAGCTTTTATAAATGTAAATATTTGTGTTTGCATGGGTTTCTACACGTAGGTCTCAAAAAGAAAATGGTTTACACGTAGTTCTCAAAAAGAAAATTGTTTACACGTAGTTCTAAAAAAAGAGAAGTTTTTACACGTAAATATTAAATTTATATTTAAATTATGTATGGACAAGTATTCTTATTGAAAATGTTCATAGTAACTATATATGATAAAAATAGCAGAAATATGTATTATCATGATCATCTAAACCTACAATAAATCTTTTAGCCAGTAGACCAGTTTCGGTGTTTCCAACATCTGGCTTTTATTTTACTAGTGAATCGCGTGACGCAATTTACAAATCTTTTCTTTTTCCTTTTGCTAAATTCAATTTACAAATCTTGAGTATTAGTTTTAACTGCCAATTTTAAATGAAATTTAAGAGCCGTACAAACTTTATGTAGTGATTTATCAACATAAATTTTATTGTATGCTTTAAGTTACTGAATAGATAGGACCAGAAACTCGGAGGATCTCCGAATAGAAATTAGTGGAATGGTTTAAGAGGTGTTATTCAATTAGTAATTTAAAATTAATTATTAATATATTATAATTTATCAAATTTAAAACTTTTAAAATAGATTAAGTTGAAATTTTTTAAATTTTATGCAGTATGTTTTGGATTTTGATTTCACTCATTTATTCATATAACTATTTAAGAGATGATTTGATTATCAATTGAAAATACAAAGAATTTAAAATCTATTGAAAGTTAAATAACACTAGATTTTAAAAACTGGATTTAAATCATTAATTGAATAATATTAAATTTTAAAATATAATTTAAAATTATTATTTGAATAACAGTAAATTGTGTTTAGATTTAAACTCTACTAAATACATGAATGAATAACACCTCTTTAGTTTATTAACTTTCAATTCTAAGATAAATATTAGACCTGTTACGTGAAATATGGCCCTATCCGTATAAATAACTCTTATGATCAATTAGTCAGTCAGATTCAATAAAATCGACCAACGTCTGGATAAAATATCCATAAATTTTATTTCATTTTGTTATCCGTTTTGATTCGATTTAAAAAATTCAAAACCCATAATTCTATGAAACAAAATAAATAATAACATACAATATTCATTAAAAACAAATTAAATCACAATTGCTAAAATTTAAAATACAGCATTCCGATCCGGCAATATATATACATATATGTAAATTTATTTAAGTGGCCAAAGCTTTAGTGGTCCTTGTTAAGCCATTTCTTCTCTTCCTTGTCTATTTAGCTATACATTCTTCAGTTACTAAACAAGATAATATATAAACCCTGTAAGTCTACTTAAAGCCCCCTAAGAACACTATATCATATCTGTCTTGGTTCTTAACTTTGTCCATTCCATTCAATATCTTTAGTTGTCCTTAAGCTTTTTCTGTCTCATCTCTCTCTTATTCTTCCATTCGTCACTTTCTCCAATTTTGGATTCAAAAATTTCTAACTAAACATTTTAAGGTTTGTTCATCGAAAACCCTTGAAATGGCCGACTCGTCCGAGTTCGTCGTGACCACGAAAAACCCTGTACTCGTCTCTCCCAAGTCAGAAACTCCAAAGGGACTTTATTATCTATCAAATCTCGATCAAAACATCAGCGTCATGGTGAAAACGGTATACTACTTCAAATCGGAGTCAAGAACCAACGAAGAAAGCTACAATGTGATAAAGAAATCTCTGTCAGAGGTTCTTGTTCATTACTACCCTGTAGCCGGACGGCTGACGATCAGCCCAGAAGGGAAGATCGCCGTGAACTGCACCAGTGAAGGACTAGTGTTGGTGGAAGCTGAGACTAATTGTGGGATAGATATGATCAAAGAGGCTATCTCTGAGAATAGAATGGAGATACTCGAGAAATTTGTTTACGACGTTCCTGGTGCCCTGAATATTCTTGATATTCCGCCGGTGATAGTTCAGGTAAGGTCTTGATATTCTGGCAATAATTTTAAGTTTTGTCAGAGGATGTTGCTGGTCCGAGGCATCTATCATCGTATTTACAATGACATATATATGGACATGTTTATTGGCAGCCATCAGCCATAATCCTATTTAATGTTGAGGATGTTTTTCTTATTTTAGTCTTTTGATCGAATCAATCAATGATCTTTTTTAAGTGTAGCCTTTCGAGTATCTGTCATCGTATTTAATTAATGTTTTTTCCAAGTAAATAATAACGCGATTTGAGTATATCACTTTCGGGGATTCAATGTATATCATCAGATAGTAGTGTTTAACAAAGTGAAATCAAATGTGTGGTTATTTAGTCCACTTCGAATTTGAGTAATAAAATAGTCATTTTGCAAAAAAAAAAAGAAACAAAGTGAAATAAAATGATAACATGGTGTAACTAAATTGAAAATCAGCTATCGAAATAATTGAATTCTATTTTAATATGACAACATATACTCTAGAAATGTCTATTTTATAAAAAAAAATACATTAAAATTAGGTGGTTCGCCCGCACATGCGGACATAAACATCTTATAGTTATTGATTAATACATGCATTAATAATTAAAATTTGATTAATTTAGTTATGGTTTTTTGTTTTTTTGTTTTTAATTTTTAACTTTTTTATTAAGAGATATTTTTCGGATAACAACATATTATATATGAATTAATTTTAGATTCTGGATATATTTACTATTATTATTATTTTGGTTAATTTATATATTTTATTCATTAAGGGTATAAATAATATTTGATAAGATTTTTTATAATTAATTATATAATAAATAGTATAGATAAATTATTCATTAAAGGTAATATCGTTATTAGTCATTTTAACTTTTAATCTGAGGGTTCGAATGCGAAAAATCGTTTAGCAAATGATAGTATAATAAATAGATAGTAACAAATGAACCGAGGCTTGAACGTTAATTACATTTAGTCATTAAGTATAATAACTATGCTAGGATTAGAGTGCTCACGTACTCAGCTGCATTATTTTCTTAGAATCTGACGTACTAGTTAACTAAACAAAGATGGGAATAAGTTAGCTAGCTGTATATTATTTTCGTTACTACCCTAGTGTTTGTTTATTATTGATACTAAAGTTTTGGGTGAAAAATAAAACATTTTAATATAGTTTTTTGTTCCGTTACTTTAATTTCAATTCTCAGGTGACATATTTCAAATCCGACGGTTTTATCCTAGGACTTGGCATGAGCCATAACTTGTTTGATGGAGTCGCTGCTTCGGAATTTCTCAACTCCTGGTGTGAGACGGCCAAGGGCCTTCCTTTAACTGTCCCACCTTTCTTGGACCGTACCATTCTCCGGCCACGAAACCCGCCAAAAATCGAGTTTCCACACAATGAGTTCGACGAAATCGAAGATATTTCTGGCATCAGTAAACTTTACGATGAAGAAAAAATTATCTACAAATCGTTTATTTTTGAATCCCAAACACTAGAGAAGCTCAAGACCATAGCAATTGAAGAAGATATTAATGATAACAATAAGGTTACAACATTTCAAGCCTTAACCGGGTTTCTTTGGAAATCACGGTGCAAGGCGTTAGGGTTTAAATCGGAACAACGTGTTAAACTTCTCTTTGCTGCTGATGGACGGTCAAGATTCATCCCACCTATCCCTGTAGGATATTGTGGAAATGGGATTGTGTTAACCGGTTTGGTGACTTCATCGGGAGAATTGGTTGGAAATCCTCTTCCTTATTCGGTTGGTCTGGTGAAGAAAGTGGTTGAATTAGTTACTGATGGTTTCATGAGATCAGCTATTGATTACTTGGAGATGAACCGGACCCAGCCGAGTTTGACAGCCACACTTCTGATCACGTCGTGGTCGAGATTGACACTGCATAAATTGGATTTCGGCTGGGGAAAACCAGTTTTCTCTGGACCGGTTGGTTTACCGGGGAAAGAAGTTATTTTGTTTTTGCCAGGTCTCAATGATATGAAGAGCATCAATGTATTTCTTGGACTTCCTTCTTCGGCTATGAAGATATTTGAAGAGCTTATGAAGATGTAAAAGAGATGCTATAAGAAAATTATAAGCAAATAATGATTATTTATACAAATTATATATTTACAGTTATAAGAAAAACAAATGATGTCTAAATATTGGAAGAAAACTGAAATGTTTAATAAAAGAGAAAAAGATGCCTAATTAATATTTATACATATAAGTCTATTTAATTATTGTGTCGATTATAAAGTTTTATGTAGTTCCAGAAAATTGTGATCCGTCCAAGAAAGGAAATTCCATAAAATATATCAATTAGATTTCCATATTGTTGATAGCAGTTCTGTGACGTTCCAAGTGTCCTTTTTTTTTTTTTGTTGTTGTGAACGTGTAGTTTTTTGGTTCCTTCACTATATCTTCAGCATCGTTTGCATATTTTCACGTGTAGTTTTTTGTTTCAATTTCATACATATGTACCGTATATTATAAGGGAAGCACTTCACCATGACTTTATTATATCATCAATATAAAGTTATTTACGGGAAAAAGAAGCATTTATATAGTTAAAAACAATAATGTCAAGTTATAAAATTTGGTATTTGCATAGTAAAACTGATTTGATGGTAAATATTGGTACTACGTACTAATCAACAATAATTTGGATTGAGTAAGAGAACANGAACAATATTTATATGTTCATCTAAACTATCTTATTGTTCTCTTACTCAATCCAAATTATTGTTGATTAGTACGTAGTACCAATATTTACCATCAAATCAGTTTTACTATGCAAATACCAAATTTTATAACTTGACATTATTGTTTTTAACTATATAAATGCTTCTTTTTCCCGTAAATAACTTTATATTGATGATATAATAAAGTCATGGTGAAGTGCTTCCCTTATAATATACGGTACATATGTATGAAATTGAAACATTACATTATGTTGCATGACTTGAGACGCAAGTATGTCCGCAAGTTTGTTGTCTTCTCTTGGAATCCATTGGAATTTGACCTCCCCGAACTTGTTACTCCATTTCCATACTTCTCGTACATAATTATACATTCCAAGAATGATTGCTCTTTTCGTGATGAGCTCCACCAAGTTATTGCAATCACCTTCAAAGATGATTTTGATGTATCCTTTCGTCCATGGGTTTTGCATCGCGACCAATAAAGCTTGAAATCCACTTTCCAGTGCTTTATTGTCTGCGATAATAAAGCATTTTCCCGCTCCCTTGTAAAGATCTTTTTCATCCCTGAACAGCCATCCTGTTTTCCCATAGTGAGTTAGAGAGTTGTATGATCCATCATAGTTACATTTCATCTATCCTTGTGGTGGTCTTCTCCACTTATTCATACGCCTTCTACTTTGGGGGTTTCTAGGTGTGTGTGACGTTGTACCAATATAACCATGCGCAGTCTTCCATTCATAATTATCAGATTTTGCCAAGTACATATATTTGGTCCAAGGTGTTTGCCGTTTCTGGAATAGAAGCATGTTCTTAGTCTTCCACATTCTTCAGAGGATCCATATACTTAGGGGGTGTTATTGGTTACATAAGTTGAAGTCAATCCTAATAGATTTTAAATTGCTCAGATTTTAAATTTTTTTTATTCATTTGATAATTTGGATATATATTCTAACTCTACGTCAATGTAATAATGAAATCGAAAAGATATCAATTGAATTCTACCGGATAGATTTGAACTTTATTTTAAATGGATTCTAATTCCAATTTATTTTAAAGCATACCTGCTGAAGTTTGTGAACATTATCTGATAGATGAGTTGCTAGCCAGTATCCTGATTTCACTGTCTAGAGTCCAGAGTCATTGTAGTACCATCCTATAAAATCATGTTCTGCATTAGAACAAAGTTTTAAGAATAATCTAGAGAGTAACCGAGATAGAGAGAAAAAGGTACTAGCACGGAGAGAAAGCACGATTGAGATAGATAAATCCAGCCAATGTTCACAGTTCTTGAGGTCAACGTCTTTTCTCTGCTTCAGGCTACTAGTCTTCGTCATCAGAAGGCTTGGAGGCAGATAGTAAGTCGTCCTCGTCGTAGTCGTTGTTATAGTCTTCTCCAGTGTACGTCTTGTGTATGAGCTTTTAATAGCTACACAAAGAGAAAACAATATCAACCTCAGCATCATCTTCCTTGTTGTATCACATCGATCAGTAGTGGAAAAGCTTGAGAGTTTTGATCTCTCCCCAGTCATTAGGAAACGAAGACTGGGTAAACAACTTTTGCGTGTTATTTATTGCTTGGATGACTTAGTATTAAGTTGAATCGAGCTTAAACAATCAAAACTAGAACATTTAGGTTTGATCAAAATTGAATCTTGGATTCTTAACAAGTGTATCAGAGACAGGTTGCGGCTCGGAGGTTTTGGATCTGATCTGTGGTGTTCTGGTTATTGTACTGCGCGCGTGTACTGATTGTGATTGTTGACTGATCTGGATGGAGTATGTTCATGCGAGATTCAAAATGGAGAAGTTTGATGGTTTGGTTGATTGTGGTGTTTTTTAATTGTTGCAAAGTTATCTCTTCAAGAAGTGTAATGAACGGTCAGGAATGGTCATACTCATCGATAAATTAAAAAATGTTTGACATAAGTGTTGTTGATAAAAACTGTACGAGACCCATTAATGTAGTATAATAGTGATCTCTTTTAAATTTCTTATGCTCTAACCCATTTTCACATTAACTGCTGGGCTAATTTTTAATGGAACAAACTATTTTCAAGTTAGTTATTGAAAAAATTTATATTTAGATTATGAATATTTTTAACAAACCCAATTTAATATAATGACAATTTACTTTTAATAAGAAAGTTATATTTCATAAATTATGAAATAGAACTATAAATCGTATTCAATTAAATATATATATTCCAATAGGTTCTCTGTTTTTTTTTTAGTTTTTAAAAATATAATTAGTATTTAGTTATTTATAAAATTTGGTTTCATATTTTAGGTTTGATATGGTTTGGTTTCATGGTTCCGGATAAATATTTTTAGCCAAATACATTATTTTATATATACATTCATTTAAATTTATTTCAAGGTTTAAATTCGATAATTACATAATCAATCAAAAATATACCCGTCCTTGCAAAGGGTGGATCAAAATCTAGTTAGTATTAAAGTCAAAAAATAATACCACAGATAATAATCAGCCAACATGTAATGAACTAGAACAATAGGATAGACAATCAGGATAGATATTTTTGATTAATAAATAGGAAATATACATATCCCCATAGATAATTACATAAATTTTTAAAAAGAAGTGGAGAATTTAATTCCAGAAATAGATAGATAACATTCGCAAATGCAAATATATTATCCCGGGAAATTATTTCTTTACTTCGCACACTTGATAAACTCAGAAAAATAGGACAGCGTAACGGGTACACGTGGTGGTTGGTTTTGGTATATCAAGTTAGGGTAAGAATCAACATTGCATAGTCGTCAACGAGATTGTTTATTCGTGTTCATGTAGCTGTTGCGGAAGGTGACTGCTTGCCGTTTTGTCCATCTTCAGTCTCAGCCCTCCGATCATTTCCGCAGGTACACTTGTTCGTTTGACGAACGACTGCGATTGGCTCAGGGGATGATGACACTGTGCCTAGCTTCAACATATCGAGACTCACCTCGGCTAACTTAGCAGCTTCCACTTCTTTCTCTCCCAACTGCGGCGGCGTTTTACAATATTTGTAGACCACGTAGAGTATCATTTGAAGTGCACCCAGAGCAAAACCAAGCACGTTAGGGAACTGCAAAAAGACAAAGACATAGCCAAAAAAAATTGTTTAGTGGCAACACCATGATAATATATTCAGTACACTCACTTTTCCACTTTATAATTTATGAATAAAGTACGTAAAATAAGCTTAATTACAAAAGTAAAGTGTATGGCCAGGTCCGTCCCGAAAAGAAATAAAGGCGGGAAGCCAAAAAAATATTTTGAACCTATTATTAAGTAACCAAAAACAGTAAAAAAAAAAGGAACTTAGCTAATAAGATTGAACCTAACATCTATAACACACTTGATAGGCACCTAAACCAATTTGACTACTGGATATTATAAAACTTGTAGGCCGAAATAATAGATACTTTAAAAATAGCCGGAAGCACATACTTCTATGGCTTGTACTCAGGGCCGAGGGCCGGTACTATGTATGGCAAACATGTAGGGCATCGAAATAAGTTACGCAAAATATATAATTTCTATGTAAACAATAGAGATAAAAGAACTCTAGTAGGAGTATTAAATTTCTTTTGCAAAAGCTATAGTATTTAATATTTCTTTTGGAATATAAAGCGAGTCTCTTTACAACTATTTAATCGTAAAGGACAATACCAAAAGGGTTTTGCTTTCTTTATTTTTTATCTTTTGCAAATCTCTACCTCTTTTTATCTGTGAATCTATTGATTAGAACCTTTAAGTCTCAGGTACATTAGAAACAAAAGCACCTACTTTCATGTAATATAGATTTTGAGTTTGGTACGTCAAGTCATGATAATAATGTTAAAACATATTATATATATTTATATGCTTTTTATCGCCAAAATTTAAGATTATTGACTTTCTATATCAGTATATGTGATCTTCTATAGGGATTACGGTGGTCAGTAAATTTCTATATTGAGTATGTGTGTTTCTACGAGTATCTAGACGGTACATGCAAATATGCAATATGTACAAAATAGTATATAAAAATATAAACAGAGAGAGAAGAAATGGCTTACAGCAACGTAGATGTCCTTGAGAGCAAGACCATAAAGGAGCCATACTACAGCACTGATTGTAAGGGTTAAGGATAAGCTAAAGGGCATGTACTCCACACTTCTTGTCTTTATCACCGTCCTCTGTGTTTAAATCATAAAATATGTTTATATTGAAACTATATATTAATTGGTGACCTCTTTATATACTTAATTAGCTCTTTCGAATGCTTACGATTATACTTAGAGGAGCAGCAAAAACACAAACAGAGAATCCGACACATATTCCTCCAATGATCTTAGCACGTGTAGTTCCTTTTGCCAAGAATTGGCATAGAAGGAGAATCAGACAGAATCCTCCAAAGTTCATAAGAAGAAGTAACTTCACTGTCAACATCTGCATCCATTTAAGTATTTAAGTTATAGGATTGATTTGATTTCGTAAACACATATTCATATATAGATATATATGAATTGAGGATGTTTAGGTACCCGAGCTTTCTTGGGGGCGAAGGCAAGGAAGATAGAGATGTAGATAGTTTCTATGAAGCATCCAAAAGAGTTGATGGTGACGAGGAGGAACACATCCTTCTTCTGTGTTGCGTAATAAAGCCAAAGTGTCGCGCTGAAGAGCGCCACAACGTAAGGAAGAGACTGAAACCCTTCCGTTGTCTTCTTCTTCCAAACCCTATAGAACGTTGGCCTGCATCCATTTCATATAGTCTCATTATAACGGATACTTTTGATGTACACAGACAAATGGCTTAACATGTGATAACACAAAGATAAAGTATTAAATGTCTTATTTATCTAATAGATATTGAGGTAATATGTGAATAGAACTTACACAGGAGAGAGGAACACGGCGAAGGAGATGACATTTCCTGGATAGTACAGAAGAATATAACAAAATGGTATAAATAAATCTATGCTGTCTCTATAAATTGATTAGGATTTAGGAACTTGTAGATAAATCATTCTATATGAAATGAACACAACAGTTAGTATCATACCCATCAAACCAAAGACAAAGGCCCACGTGTTGTGAGTGTCGAAGAGAGGCATGCTTTTCTTTTGGTTAAAATAAACTGTTTAGGGGTCTTAGGAGGAGGAAGAAGAAGAAAGATCTCACTTAGTTTTTTTAAGTGTTCTTAATATAAAAGCTGATGGCACGAACTTAGCATGTCGAGGACTTCGTGTATATATAGAGGGTTAGGAGTTAGGACCAAAGAGAGGAATGGGGTTTGTATAGGAGAGATGGAAAAAGTGAAATGTTTGTGTGAACAATAATATTTTGAATAATTTTTTAAAAAATTGTGTCACTGTAGTTGTACTGCAAAAAAAAAAAAAAAGAAGAAAAATATTATAGGCACATATAACAACAATCCACACTTTACCAATATAAATGTTTTAATTTTGGTTTTGGCTTAAGAAATAAATACATGATTAATTATATTACTAATGCTTGTCAATCTCAGTTTAGGCACGTTCTTTTTAAAGATTATGTCTAGATTCTACCTATGCATCCATATATACGCAAAAGAGTTCTGATTGGAAAACTCGAGAATGAAAGAAACCATGACCTAATTAATTATTTTACGATTGTGTGGTTTTGACCAATTTCTTATTTATTTAGAAGACATAATAAATATTTTATAACATACGGTATTTTTGTGATTTTCGTTTTTTTTTCGGTAAATGATTTTATCATTAACTTTGTTTTTGTCAACCTATCATTTAATTTTATTATATCCACGTTTTGCGTACAATTACGCTTAAGTGATTTGGTAGTGGGTTCAAATCCCACTGTCAACATTCAATTTTTCTTTTCAAAAAAAAAAAAAAAACCAAAACTACCCTAGTAATTACAAATGATCAAAGCTCAACGAAACGATTATATACTTTACAAAAACAATTTGGCATTATATTTCAAGCTTTTATGTGCGTTTAATTATATATGAATTAGTGTACAGCTAATATAATATATATAACTATCATGTTATATTTTCTATTGTTCTCTTATGATTAAAATATTACGAAGACCTGGTGACACTGAATTTTACAAAGTTCACTAAACCTACGTTACCAAACAAATATTCACGTGACACTGTATGTCAAAGCATTATGCCGTTTTTACTTTTTAGCTCTTTTTAATCCTGATATACATGTTTCTTTATGCGACAAATAGTAAAGCCGTTTCACAATTTTGTCCGTACCATAGAAATAAATAACCATGTTTTCTTTAATTAGACACATTCAAGATTTTTTTTTTTAATTTTTAACTAAAATTGAAATTAAACATCCAAAATGAAAACCAAAATCGGAGGAAAATTATTTATAAATGAAACTATACAAATCTAGTAACCCTTTCTCAAAATAACTAAACAAATCTTGTATTGCGAGCTAAATTATTTGTCAGAATTTAATACTCAATGAATGAAAAATATAGGGAAAAAGACAAGTAATCCTCGAAAATTTTGGAAATGCCAGGTCACTCTTTATATTAATCTATCAACATTAACTCAAAGCACCCATTTAGACCAGCTCCATTGGTGGTTCTAGAGGGAGGTTCTAAATGAAAAAAGAAAAAAAAATCAAAAAGGCTATAACTAGACAGAACCGTTCCTTAATTAAGAGGAATTAGAGTTGGTAAAAACCCCATACATGGCGCATGTGTATTGGCTTGTTCTTTTTACACGAAAGGAAATTTTTTTTTGTTGATTCTCTTTCTTCGTCGGTTGGTGTGGTTCTTTGTTTTCATCGAAATCTCTGGGTCTCTCTCTGGATTTTCCAAAAACAATTGATTGATTTGTATGTTGAGTTTGTGTGATGATTTTCTCAACAAATCCCTCTCCTTCTAACTCAATTTTTTTTTATGATGAGATTTGAGAGACTCCATGGACTTCGTTGTGCAAGGACGTTGTGTTTGTGGTGTTGGTATGGAGGAAAACGAATTCGGATCAGATCGAGGAGGTGAAGGACGAGGATGAGGATGTGGATTTGGGATCTGGAATGAGTAGTCTCTATCTTCTTTGGTATTCAGACTGGTTACCGTCCGCCCAATCGCTCTGTTTTTCGCCACCATTGGCGCTGGACTAGGTCTCTACATAGTCATCATCATCACCCCCTTCCTAGGTAAACAAAGATCATCAAGACATCAAAAAATTTCAGACTTTGGATTTTAATCATGTCTCTGTGTGTTGTTTCTTTATCTAATTACATCAAAAAAATTCAGACTTTCGAAACATTTGTTTCTTTGTTTCTTGGCAGGGAAGGTTCAAGTATCAGCTAGGTCAGTTTAGGGCATTTGGAATGCTTGCTGGAGGCTCAGGCATCATTCCCATGTTCCAAGTTTTTCTCGTATGTTTCCTTATCTAATTATATGTAAAGCTGCTTCAGTCGAGTCTGTATGCTTCTTCTTTTGGATGTTAATGGTCAATGCTTCTTCTTTTGCTGTCTCTTTATTGCTTAATGTTGAGTTCGGATGTTATTGGTTAATGGTTAATACTTCTGTTGTTGTCTTGGTCTGCCCCTGCAAGCAAGCAAATGTGTGTTTGAAGTCTTTGTTGTCGTCTTGGTTTGTTGTCTTTGTGTCTGATCAAATGTGATTCAAATACAAATACAAGTCTACATATGTTATTACACATGTGACACAAGAAGACACTTGTGATTCAAATACAAATACAAACAGTTTTCGCACGACCGGAATCAAACCAAAGTTTACAAGTTAGTTTTTTCTCGTTTACGATTTGTATTTGTATTTGTATTTTTAATATGTTGTTATGTCTTTTTATTTAAATTTTTATGTTTTTCATATTATGAAATCCAATCATTCAACTTAAAAAAAAATAAAAAAAAATTAAGAACCTCATTTGAGGTTCTTCCATTGGACGATGAAAAATTAAATTAGACTAACAAAGGTTCTAAACCTTTCAAATCACTAAATTAATTACTAAATTATTGATTGGAGGCCACTATAGGTTCACCAATGGACTTGCTCTTATGGGTCTCAGTATTTGTAACTTCAATTTACAATTAAATTTTGATCCATGCATAGAAAACACAATTTTTTTTATTGATCGATTTACAAACTACTATTATTTTTTTTATAATCATAACCATTGAGTTTTATGATCTGCTCTTTTTTCAAAACATGATATTTATTACACATAAATTCAAAATAATATATGTAATTTAATAGTATAAATATTCTATCTTGAAAAACAATGTATTGAAAATAGATTTAAAGATAATATATGTGGTTTAATAGTATAGATATTCTATATTGAATAAAAATATATAAATTATTGATTTTAAGCTGAGAATAATTTCTCTTGTCATATATTTGTATCATAGTTCTAATCATCAATCTATGAATTTTTTATTTTTATTAGATTTAGAAGCTAACACGTCTTTGAAAGTGAATATATATATTTTTGAACCATTTTGATAAAATTTGTAGGAATTCATATTTTGTATAAGAAAACAAATAATTTAAAATTTATTTTATAATAGTGTTTGATTCTTAAGAAATTCTTTGAAAGCGAATATATCATCTATAAAGATGATTACAAACTCGTCCAAAAAGTCTTTGAAGATGCCATTCATCATCTCATAAATGGTGCTGGTGCATTGATCAGTCCGAAGGGAACAACCACATACTCATAGTGGTTGTACCTGGTCCGGAACGCCGTCTTCTTCACATCATTTGGTTCGATTGGGATCTGATGATACCATGAAGCCAAATAGATCTTGGAGAACCACTTTGCTCTCTTGAACTGATCCAACAGCTTATCAATCCAAGGCTATGGGTACTTGTACTTCACAGTCACCCTATTCAACCCCCGATAATCAATACACAGTCTGAAGCTACCATTCTTCTTTTTCACAAATAGGACTGGTGCTCCCCAAGGCGACACACTCGGGAATATGAAACCCTTATCTAGCAACTCCTCAAGTTGCTTCTTCAGCTCGGCCATCTCGGTAGGAGCCATACGATAGGAACTTTTGGACATCGGGGCTATACCTGGTTCCAGTTCTATTATGAACAGTTCAGCCCTATCAGGGGAAATGCCATGTAGCTCCCAAAACACATCATAGAACTCCAGGACCAGCGGAATCCCGTCCGGGCCACCACCCCCTACGACCACCTTAGTGGTAATGGTAGCCAAATAAACCTCACAACCCTTCCTAAGCATCCTTTCCACATGGATAGCTGATACCAGTAAGCATCCAGAGGTTGGTCTAATACCTTAGAACCTGATCGGGGGTCCAAACACATTCTCAAACTGCACCCTTCCCCAGTGATAGTCTAGAGTAGCCTGATTCTTTCCAAGCCAGTCTATGCCTAATATTACTTCGTGATTCTTTAAGCGGACAACAACAAGATCCACAAGCATTATCCTGTCCTGGATCATCACTGGGATGTCTTTAACCAGACCTAGTGAATCCATTACCTTCCCACCAGCCACATTCACTATGCCAAGACAATCCACTGTTCCAATTTGGAACAATCCTTTTCCGATTATATCTGGACTCAGAAAGCTTTGTGTATCTCCAGTATCGAAAAGTACGTGTGTTTCAACACCACCAATACTTAGGGTCCCTACACAAGACCCAATTCAAGTATCTAACTGTTCTAAGTTTTGTACCATGCAATTCTACTGAATTGAAAAGTATAAGGCCAGTAACATTACCAGTGATCACTTTGAATAGTCCAGCCTCATCCGCATCCTTGGACAGCTCGTACACACGCGGTGCTGAGGTTTGCCCCCAGTTCTGGGCCGGCTTACTTGCCTCAACATGGCTCTTTCCTTGTCCAACTTGCAGCTTGAGGAAATCCCTATGGTAGTGCTCTTTTTGACCGCAATAATGACAAGTCCTAGAATCACTCACCGGACTAGGAAAATCACGAGCCGAGTGACCCATCTTACCACAAAGAGTACAAGCTCCCATAGCTTTCCAGCGCTCGTCTCCATGGTGTCTTTCACACATAGGACACTCAAGCCTACCACTTGAGGTTTTACCCTCCTCGGCCTGGTCCCTCTTCCTCTTACGGTCACTGCTATGACCAGTAGAAGTCGTCTGACTCCTAGACCTCAGCTTAGCCTCCTCTACAAGGTTAGACTCCAGCATAGCCATTCTTTCAACCAGCTCAGACACGGTATGGAAGGTGCGGACTGAGCAGAAGGTTAGGAGCTCGACCCTAAGGCCTCTGATGAACCGGCGAACCTGTATTGCCTCATCCTCCAACTCCTTTCCCACATAGCGCCTGAGGCGGTTAAACTCCTCCTCGTACTCACGGACTGTCCTGCGACCCTGGACCAGATCTAAGAACTTAGACTCCAACAGGTCCCATGCTTCAGCTGGAAAGTACTTATTGTTGAACTCAACCTCAAATTCATAGAAGCGTTCAATGCTACCATTGGTACGCTTGTCAAGAGCCAACCACCAGTTGTGTGCATCACCTTCCAGGATGTGAACCGCAATGTCCTTTTTGTAGTCTTCTGGGCAGCGAGTTGAGCTGAAGTTGAGAACCAACCGGCTTCTCCACTCATCTTCCTCAATGGGATACACACTACCTGAAAAATGCTTGGTCCTCATGTGGGATATGTGCTCCAGAACAGTCAGGTAATCCATTCTACGAGCTCCCCTAGCTGGTGGATCGATCTCAATCACCTCAGCTGCAGGTAACACTCATCTATTTGCTGCTAGAGCTGCCGTCTGAGCTGGAGTGACTTGTCCGACCGATGTGTTCACTAATGGTGTGAACACTTGGGTCAGTGCTATCATCTGAGTCCCCATCATCTTGATGGCGTCCAGCACATCTTTAATGGATGGATCAACTGTCTGATCTACCAGGCCAGTCCTTCCATTGTTTGCAACAATGGTTGGATCAGCTCGGTTTCCATCTTGGGAAGACTCACCTTCACCTTCCCGGTCCTGCTCCAGCTGCCTTCCAGCTTCATCCAGCTCCATCACATCTCTATCTAGCTGCAATACAGATCCTTCTCGCTGAACCTCGGTTGGGTTGAGCTGGTTAATAGGCAATCCAGCTGCATCAATTGACCCTTCCAGCTGAGTAGGCAACGTCACTTACGGATTAAGCTCTGATGCGTCCACAAGTCCTGATGCACCGGCTGCTTTCTTGCCCTTCTGGGACTTAGTCTTGCTTTTTCCATCCTAAGGATTCAAATCATGTCAATGCACAAGACATAATTATATAAACCTCAAGCAATCCTTAAGGCTAAGCAAAATAATCAACCTTATTGTGAGACCCAACAGTCAGATGTGTGATGAACAACCATAACCCAATTATCCTAAAATCAAGTATGCTCCGATACCAACTTGTAAGACCCGATCCTGGAATCCTCAATCCAACCAGATCACAATCTCACTTATACCATAAGTTATATGATTCAAGTCTAGTTAAATATTTCTAAGTTATATTCAATCATTTGAGGTTCATTCAGTTCAATCTACACAACAATCAGATGGAAAAGAAATAGTCATTGTATAAATATAAAAGATGTGATTCAATACATAAGTTTAGTTGCACAATAGGCTATCAGAAATCCATAATATCCGATCTACCCAATACATCACACATCCATCCACGGCCCATGTCTTCACGGTTCCTTAACCTTACCACAGTCCTTGTCTGAGCCTGGAACTACGCAAACCAACATCACATAAATACATAAATTGATATCCTAACAATCAATTCTATCATGCATGGTTCAGTTCCTTTATATAATTCCATAAACCTATCTAATCCAGCATCTTAAGCATTCGGCCAAGTCTAGAATTCCATTTGAGATAACCGCCTATCAATATAAACCATCCATAGATGGATTACTTTAATGTGATCTAACCCATTGGTTAAGACCACTAATAATCCAATCCATGTCTAAGCCCAGCCGAAGGCTATGGACATCCTAATGAACCGGCCAAGGCCTTGGTTCATAGATCATCTGCATATCAACATCCCACTTGACCGCAACATAAGAGAGAATAGGCAATCAAACAAACAAAGGAGAGAGATGGATGCAACTGACCCAAACCACCAAAGCCCATACGGAAAACAACCGCTGACTAAGGGAGATAGGTGCGGTTAACACCACTCACCTTGGGTGTGCGCTCAAGAGTGCTTAAATCCTTCTCCTTCTGCATGGTTGTCATCTTCAATCGATCTACTTTTTCCCCCACAGTTAAAATTCTCGCCGGAAAGAACAAACACCACCACGACTCAGTTTTATCTTCAACCACATGTCTCTCTCTCTCTCTCTCTTTCTTTCTTCGAGAAGTGGGCAGAGTTTTTCCTAAAGGAATTGATAGCCAAAATCGATCCCAAGGGTCTATGTTTATAGAAGAGAGACTCACCAACCGCCTTGGGCGAACAGGTGCGTGTGAGGGGCGATTGGGTGTCATTTGATACCTTCACACCCCTTCGCCTATAACCGGCTCCAACTGCTCCCCAACTGTTTCACTTACACTTGGGCTAATCGATTATAAGCCTAACATCCTTTCCCATGTCTCTGGTCCACTTGCCAAGACCCACACACCCATCGCTTACCATTGACCACCAGCCCGGACCCATAACCGCCCATGACCCGAGCCCATCGTCCAAGACCCAAAAACTCAGTCCAGTTGGGGTGAGCTGATTGCTAGCTTCCCTAGCTGAGTGAACTAGTACTCCAGATACTGGAGCTGACCTACACTTCACTGAGCTACGCTGAGATACACTGAGCTTCATCTAGCTTGTCGAGCTTGCTTACCGCATCGCCCAGCTGCCGTAACACTCGTTCAGCTCCCTTTCACTCGCCTCCATCCTGTTTTGGTTAAGTCTCAGCCTTCTGATGCCCTTAACCCTTCTACTCAGCCATGATACGCTTGTCTCTAGGTCATATGACCTGACTGGTGCGTCTCCTCGCACCATGACCGAGTCCAATGATCCAATCTAGGATCGGGGACATGACAAACTCTCTACATGGACTAAAATGAGAGCGTGTGGAATAGTGCAGGGATGCTCTTTCTGTGAAGAGTCAGAGGAATCTAGGGATCATTTATTTTTTGCGTGTCCATAGACATATGGACTTTGGTTGCAGGTCATCAGCTCATTACTTCTGCCAGCTCCTGCGCCTGATTGGACTGAGATTTTGGCTCGGATTCTCAGTATTGCGCATGACAAGCTGATTTCTATTATTTTGAGATTAGCATTTCAAGTGTCCATTTATTAGATCTGGCGCGAAAGAAATGAAAGAAGACACACATACAAATCGACAAGCAAATTAACTTGCAAGATTGATTGAGAAAAACATCAGATAACATATTATTTCTATACGGTATCATGAGAAGAAAGGGCTTGAGGGTATGCTACAATGTTGATTCAGTGCCTATATTGGGCAATAATAAGAGTTTTTAAAGTAGCATGATTTTCTAATCGTTTTTTATTTATAAATAACCATTCTTTTTCGGATGATCAATAAGTTTAACATTTCATCAAAAAACTGATTAAATTGCTTATATACTTTTAATATTAAATAAACTTTTTTTTCTTTAAATTTTGATAAAAAAATATTATGTCATCCAAATAAAATTGATAATATTTTTTTATTGATATGACAATATTAGTTTATTTCATTATTACTAATCTATTTTAAATTTAAATTTATATTTTAGGTTTGAAATTTAACTTTACAATAATTTTAAAATATTCTTTAACAATCATAATTGACATATCAATATTATGTACAAAATGATATAGTAAATATTTTGTTTTAAATTTATGTGTATATACTCCTTTTGATTGTTAGATAATATTATACATGAAAATGATATTGAAATATGTATATGATATGTATTGTAAGATATAGATTTTTTGTTTGTATTTAAAATATGTATAATATTTGAATGATTTATTTTGAATATTAATACATAGATTTAAGAAAATAATATTTTGATGTCTTTATATTTATTAATTTAAATATGGTTCATAATATATGTATATCTAATATTTAGAAGTAAAAAATTTATATTAAATTTAAAGTTATCATATCTTATAAATATATGTATGCTCAATATTTATTGATCTATTTATGTGTATATGTAGGCTCAAAAATAATAATTAAGCACCATTAATGAATAGTATTGATTCTTTATACTGTATGTAGAATAAATAAAATATACACTTCACGGATATCTGATTAAAGTTTAAGAGAAAAAGATACGATTTATTTTACAGTTATAGTTTGAAATGAAAGCTTAATTAAATAATTTATGGGGAAATGAAAATAAAAAGTAAAATCATTTTCGTTTCATCAGGCGTCTTGAGGCGCTTGGGCGTCACAAGCACATTGGAGGTAATGTATAAGGCTCTTAGTGTTACAAGTAGCAAACTTTAGACACAGTGACATTTGTACGTAATAAACCTTTTTTCTTTGCATTGCATGTAATAAATATAATTATATAATTACAAGTTTTTTGTATATGTTATATAAATTTTTGGAAGAAAAGTGTATAATAATATTTATGGGTTTTGACAATATTATCGTATAGAATGATTATGTATGTTAAGATTATTATGTTTGATTTTTGACGTTTGTGTCTACGTTAATAGATTGCGGTCTATAACATATTATAGTGGGTAGATGAGGTGTATGTAATGCTCTCGTTGTAATTTTTGGATAATTTTAAATTTAAAATTGATTGATTAATTGTGATTTCCTATAATGAGTTATTAAAAATAAGCTTATGATCCTCATGATTATTATTTATATAGATGAATTGTGTCATGTTTGTATTTTGTTATAGTTAATGTTAGGCTGAATATAATATTTAAAAACTGAGGAAAACAGTGAAAATGTAAATCTCATTTTTATATTATAAATTAAAAGTTAAATGTATAGTTATAAAATGCAGTTTCAAATATTTCAATTCGTTTTAATATCGTTGAATAGCTATAAAGAATATATATTTAATGCTTAAATAATTTACATTTTTTGAAATTCTATTATATTTATTTACTATTATGTAAATAATTTAATTATATTTATTATTTTCTAATAGTTTCTTAATTAGGTTTGAAATTCAACTTTACAATAATTTTTATATATTCTTTAACAATCATAATTGACATATCAATATTATGTACAAAATGATATAGTAAATAATTTTTTAATTTATGTGGTTATACTCCTTTTGATTCTTAGATAATATTACACATAAAAATGATATTCAAATATGTATATGATATATATTGTAAGATATAGAGTTTTGGTTTGTATTGAAAATATGTATAATATTTGAATGATTTATTTTGAATATTAATACATAGATTTAAGAAAATAATATTTTGATGTCATTATATTTGTTAATTTTATATATGGCTCATAATATATGTAGATCTGATATTTAAAAGTAAAATATTTATATTAAATTTAAAGTTATCATATCTTGTAAATATATGTATGCTCAATATTTATTGATCTATTTATGTGTATTTGTACACCCAAAAAAAAAAGCACCATTAATGAATTTTAGTGGTCCTTTGTAAATATAAAGATATTTTGAAAAAAAATAAAACTATCATTAAGGATATAAATTATGAATGATCATATTTTAATAGTATTTGATGTAGACCCAATATTAATTGATTCATTTAGGTGTATTTGTAGACCGAAAACCAAAAAACTTAAATGATTTTAAAGAATTTTAGTAATCTCTTGTAAAAATCAGAATATTTTTGGAAAAACATGATTTTTATTAGAAGTATAAATTAGGAATTATTCTATTTTAATAGTATTGATTCTTTATACTGTATGTAGAACAAATAAAATATACACTTCACAGATAGATTAAAGTTTCAAAAAAATATATATATGATTTCTTTTACAATTATAGTTTGAAATGAAATCTTAATTAAATAATTTGTGGGGTTGGAAAAAAAAATTTGTGGGGAAATGAAAATAAAAAGTAAAATCATTTTCGTTTCATCAGGCGTCTTGAGGCGTATGGGCGTCACAAGCACATCGGAGCGTCTTAAGGCTCTTAGTGTTAACAGGTGGTAAACTTTAGACACAGTGACATTTGCGTGTAGTAAATATAATTATATAATTGTATAATTTTTTGTATATATTATATAAAATTTTGGAAGAGAAATGTATAATAACGTTTATAATTTTTGACAATATTACCGTATAAAATGATTATATATGTTAAGATTATTAGGTTTGATTTTGACGTTTGTGTCTACGTTAATAGATCGGGGCATATAACATATTATAGTGGGTATATGAGGTGTATGTAGTGCTTTTGTTATAATTTTTTGATAATTTTAAATCTAAAATTGATTGATTGATTGTGATTTCCTATATTGAGTTATTAAAAATAAGCTTATGATCCTCATGATTATTATTTATATTGATGGATTGGGTCATGTTTGTATTTTGTTACGGTTTATGTTAGGTTGAATATAATACTTAAAAACTGACTAAAACAGTAAAAATGTAAATCTCATTTTTATATTATAAATTAACAGTTAAATGTATAGTTATAGAATTCAGTTTCAAATATTTCAATTCATTTAAGATCGTTTAATAGCTATAAAGAAGATATATTTAATGCTTAAATAATTTACATCTTTTGAATGTCTATTATATTTATTTACTATTATGTAAATAGTTTAATTATATTTTTTATTTTCTATTAGTTTCTTAATTTATATAGTGTAAATTAAATATTTTGTAGCTTTTTGTAAATAAATAATATTTTTAATATTTTTATAAATATAGATAACTATAATACTTCAAAATAAAGTTATATTTTATGAAACCAAAAAATACTCAACTAAAAATAAAATGATTAAGATATATATAAATTATCTTCTCTTCTATGTCATAAAACTCCACTTATTTTTAATTTTAGGATAATGGACTTTTTATATATTCTAATATTTTATTTTATTTTTTTATAAATTTTTTAATAATCTTTGTAAATTTAGTTGTATCTATGATCATATGATGTTAAGATATTATTTATAATGATTTTACATAAAAGATTAACTATTTAGAAATCTATAAAAAATATTTTATGTATATTCTAAAACAAACTTTATTTTAGTTTAATATATTTTTCAAACGATCATTTATATAATTCAGATTGATACTTTAAAATGTTTATAATATGTTTTGTGTATTTATTTGTATTTTATACTTACTAAACTTATATTAAGAAGTGAGTTTCTTTCTAAAAATGATAATATATGAGAATTTTAAATTTATTGTGATACTCTTTTCATACATATCATAAACAAAACTAAACAAATAATACATAAAATAATAATTATATTTCAATTCTTAGAATTACAACTCAAAACCGTTACTAAGATGAATCACCACATTCTATTCCAAATATTTGAACATGTTCGATAACAACAAGAATTTCATAAATGTTATTAAAAATATTACATTAACTAACCATTAGAATTAGTATCTTCTCAATAATATTATGGTGTTCAAGTATACTGTTAGATGTTGTTAGCTTTCTCTGATAATACACAAAACCAACAAAGTAACGCTCAAGAGGACAAATCAAACCAAACGGTACTGCGAGACGTAAATACCGACCTTATTATGTCCCAGTTTGAGAAGGTTTGTTTCAAAACCAATAGCAAGGCTTCCAAAAATATTGATGAAAGTTATGATGATACAATCTCCTATGTTTAAAGAACGGATACATATATTATCTAAAGCTGAAAATTAATGCAATCGCAACCTCATGTCTCATGTGATCTTAAAGCTTTTGAAATCTGCAAGAAGAAAACATATCTAAGTATATAACCCAAGAAGAACTACGTGATGGAAACTTCAAGAGATACAAAAAAAATACATGCTTGCAGCTTGGATTATGTGATAAAAACAAAATTACCATAAAACTTCATAGATTGTATATTCAAGTGTTAAATATATTGCAATAAAGATCAAATTGGAGATTAGAAAAAAATTGAAGAGGCAAAACAACTTATGAAGAGACGCTTGAGAGTTGCAGATCCAGATTAATTCTAACCAACAACGAGGATAATAGAATGGTAAACATACTAAAAGAGATATAGAAGAGAAGATGATTTTGAGAGGAGGAATATTGACCAATTTATACTCGCAAAAATACTGACTCACTGATGTAAATCACGCATTCACGACTTCATCGTGTTTGATTGAATTAATATGATTAAATACTAAGAAATCATAACTCGGACCATTTCATAGAAATAGTCGAAGATCAGGAGTCTATGTAGAACGATGAAGAGAAACAAACCCTAAAGTTTCATTTCTTTACATGTTGTGTCAACACGATTACTTAGGGACGGGATTTTGAGTATTCAGATTGGTGTCGGGTAGAAACCGTTTGGTTCTAGATAAATTAGTTATTTAGAAAATATATCCAATGAGTATTTGATTGATTTATAGTCCGGTTTCCGACAGCTCTAGGTCGGTTCAAATATACAAATATTTATCCGAAATTATAATTTTTATTTTTTTATTTATTTTTTATTTTATTTTTTATTATTTTTAAATAAAATAAAACACAAACTGAATATATATTCATAGGCTGAATATATTTGCAAAGAAATTGAAGTGGTCCATTGGTAAAATTAGTTGTACCTTTTACTCTTCCAACCTGGGTTCGAAGCTCATGAAGTACAAGTTATACTTGTTAAAGTTTAATCGGTTATCCGGGACACGTGTTGACACCATAAAACTCAAATTAGTGATATGAAATCTGATGTGAATGACCTAGGAGTGAAATAAACTCTTTATATATATATATACATAGATAGATTAGATTGTTTTGACGCTCCAAAACATATGATCATTGCCAAATTGGTTTGGATGTCGGATGGACAAAAGTGGCTGATATATTAGTTTATGCATCAGATATACCAAATTTAACCATCCAAATATCCAATTAAAGATTGGGGGTAATGTAAAGAGTGATTGAACCCGAGTTTGAGCGGGGAGGTGAGTGAAAGACTTTTAAACCAAATGAGCTGAAATTATTCAGCTGTCCTATGTAAAAAAAAAGTGAATATTTATAATTTTACCGGTGTTATATGCCCCTGTTCCCTTGAATGTGGTACCGCTCCTGGTAATATATATACCAATCTAAGCATCCAATAATTAAAATTACATGAGAGTGGTCTAGTGGTAAGCGGACTTCAACAAAATTCGAGTTTGAAGCAATTTAAAATGTTCAAATTAACCTCAAGCAACTCTCTCAAATAAGAGTGTCATCGTAGTATTTAAAGATCAAATCCACATGGAATGGAGATCACACAATAAACTTAGGATTTCAAGCTAAGCTAAGCCAGAAGTAGAAAACAGTAAAACATGAAGAAAGTAAACATATAGATAAAATGTTAGATTCAAAGATTTATCAAACAAGAGATTCAAAACATAAATCAATAGATGATAAGAGTTTGTTAAGAACGGTTCTAGAACTCCAACACCAATAGTAAGTTATCAAGACCTCGCTGCGATAAAATATCAGATGTCTAACTCAAATCTAATACCAACTCTCGTTGCGTATCCGATAAATCAAATAAGCAATAAACCATATTCGAATATGTTCAACTAAAACTCTAGACCAATTCTCGTTGCGAATAAGCACTTAATGCATCAAGATTAGGTCCATGTAATCAGTCGTACTCTCACGCTATTCTGATTATCCTATGATTAATACTTCTAAGTGATAAGTCATATTTTCGCGTTATTCCAATCACAATAGAAGCAAATAGTAACATCAATCCTGGTATAGAAATCTATGAATAATCCTAGCAATCCTATGATTATCAGTTTGACATTAAAAACATAAAATCTGTAGATCTAACATAATGATTACTTAGACAAGATTAATAAAAACCTAATCAAAGAATCAATAAACTTCAAAGAAAAATCACATGAGTTCCAAGAAGACTCTCGAAAGAGTACTTCTCTTTTCTCTAATGATAGTAAATATAGGTTAAAACACGTTATGAGCTCTTTTATAAATAAGAAAATCTTTGTGGCCAAATTAAAAAATTTGGAGACTGATAAAAATTTGTCAGGAGAATTTCAGGATGGGCGCTGTTAGACGCTCAGATGGCATCGGTCGACGCTCTATATATCTCTTGAAACCTTGACAACTTATTTTCGTTCATCAGACGGATCACTCTTCAGTAAAGTGAGCATAATTTTCAATTTGTGTACTTGATTGACCTCAAAACAGTGGCATTGGAAAATAACTCAAACCTCTATCTTGTGTCAAAATATGAACACAAAATTAAAGGGGAAAGTCTTTCATCCACTGCTAAACTTCTAACACATCTGCATAGTCTTGTATCTGAAAAAGCTCCAAAACCTCTAAAATCTCCAAAATTGTCCAAAACATACATAAACCTGAAAGTATTCTACAACTTCTCCAGACTTATCTTTTTGCTTATATTCAAGCAAAACATATAACAATTTTTTGAAAAAAGTTTGAAAACGTAGGGACTCACCAGCTCTTTAAAATTACTAATCACATATACGGTGTTTGCAAGGTTTGCTTAGCAACCTGACCATCCAGCCCACACCTCACTAGATACCATCTGACATACTCCTGAATTGATCTCATATCTGCAATAAATATATAGGCTTTATCTTGGGAGTATCGATCACTAGACACATGAACTCACATCCCAGCAAGTATCTGAAAAAACATGCATACTTTTCTGGTTCTTTTCCTCTTTCTTCTCTGAATCATTTTCTCTTCTTTTCTCTTTTTTCAAGCTCTCGCTTCCAGCTTTGTGTGGTAATTCCTTTGAATTAGAATACTGGGGTCGCATGAAATTTTTCTACTCCTCTGAATCTCGGAAAATCAACTTAATCTTTCTTTCTTTTTCTAGATGCTCAAGAGAGGAGAGAAGATAACCAAAAATATACAGATTTTTACCTTTCAGACCCGCAGGAGGAATGTGATCCAGTGTATACCAAGCTCCAAGACAAGCAATTGTGCATATTAAGGTTGGAGGACAGTTTTGTTTCCTTCAAACATTCTTAGCAAGCATGAATGTTACTGGCAGGTCGATCAACTTTGGTGTTTCCATTCAGTACACCCTGCAGTCAACAAATCAAAGAATTGTGCTAGAGAGTGGTTAGGTAGTTGGTTCCAAAAAAGTTCATTATCCCCAACTGACTCAATTTTCACTCAATAAAACAAATTACTGACCCTCAAAACAAAGCACAATGTCAGTATACACCTCCCCCAGACTTAAGCAACATTGTCCCCAATATTATATAGTTTGAGATTAACGAAGGAAATAAAAAATAAGTGTAAATTTTTACCAAGGAAAAATTGGGTCATACCAGACATATGTGATGAGCGTCGAACGACGTTGATCAGCGGTCGCTTGACGCTTGGATGAAATTGCATTGACTGACGTTTGTAGGACGTTGGTCGATGCTAGTGATCAACTCGTATTCCTAAGATCTTTTTACGATGAACATTATCGCTCGATGCTGCTACAATGTCATTCGACGATGCTATAGTGTCGTTCATTGATGCTACAGTGTCGTTCAATGATGCTACAGTGTCATTCAACGATGCTAAAGTGTTAGATTCAAAGATTTATCAAACAAGAGTTTCAAAACATAAACCAATAAATGTCAAGAGTTTGTTAAGAACGATTTTAGAACTCGAATAGTAATAGTACGTTATTCAACTCTCGCTACTCTAAACTATCAGATGTCTAACTCAAATCTAATACCAATTCCCATTGTGTATCCGATGAATCAAACAAGCAATAAACCAGATTTCTATATATTCAACTAAAATCCTAGACCAACTCTCATTGTGAATAAGTACTTAGTTCAACAAGATTAGGTTCAGGTAATCAGTCACACTCTCCCGCTATTCATATTATCAATATTTTTAGGTGATAAGTCACACTCCCCGCTATTCTGATTATCCTATGATCAATATTTCTAGGTGGTAAGTTACACTCTCGCGCTACTCTAATCTCTATAGAAACAAGCAATAAGATCAATCTTATTGAAGAAATCTATGAATAACTTTAACAATCCTATTCCAGTCATAATAAACTTCAAAGACAAATCTACATGAGTTCCAAGAAGACTTCAGAAGGAGTTCTTCTCTTCTCTTCCAATCTCAAAACCAAACTAAAATAAAGCGTAGCCTAAACCATGGCTGAAAAATAGCATATATAAGTCAAAATACATTATGATCTCTTTTGTAAATAAGGAAAGCTTTGGGGTCAAACTGAAATTCTTGGAGACTGATAAAAACTCGTCATGGGCAGTTCAGGGTGGGCGTCGTTTGACGCTCAGGTTGCATCTCTTGACGCTCTTTGTATCTCTTGAATCCTTGATAGCTTCTACTCACGCTCAGACGGACCACCTTTCAGTAAAATGATCATAACTTTCGATCTAGGATCTTGATTACCGCAAATCAGTGTTATTAGAAAGATAACTCATTGTGAAGTTCTACATCCACTTCTAAACTTCTGACGCATATGTGAAGTTCTACATCTCAAAAAACTCTCAAAACCTCCAAAATCTCCAAAGTTGCCCAAAATGTACCTAAATCTGAAACTACCCTAAAACAGACTCGAAATAAATAATAAAGACTCTAAAAAAGACCTATAACATTGCAAGTGATAAAATCTGAGACCTATCACAACTCCATGATGATAAACATGTATAGCCAATATGGAACCATGTTTTAGACCTTATTTGAATACCCCGAGAAAGTTGTCATCCATAGACTATACCTCCCTTTAGATATTAGTATGTGTTCTTCTACATGTCTGGAATCCCCCAGTTAAATAAAAAAAAATCCAATTAATCAATGTATGCATTCGTTTACTATATCAAACTTACTTGATAACGACACATCAATAGTAATCTCTTCAAACTTACTTGATTATTGGCTGTTTGTTTGGAGATAAGAATTAGTATATGTTTCGTTTTGTTTCGTCACTCTAACAGCAGAATCTTTGTGCCTATACATCCAACTCCGCAACTTATAAATATTTCTACCATCAGACATTTTTTTTCTTTTTTTTGTTTGTGTGTTTCTTTGGAATGAGAATGTACATATATATATATAGAACTTTTCCAAGTTTGGTAAGTGAAATTATAACTACGGATTTACAAAAAAAAAAAAATTTACTAGGTTCTTATAACTCTATAACATGTTCTTTACAAGTCGTTTACGATGACTTCAGTTGGGTGAACAAACACTTATAACATGTTTTCACCTAAAATTAACGGTAACATGTTCGTCATAAAGTCCTTGTAAAGTTACAATGACATTACGATGAAGTCTTTTCCTTGTGAAGTCACAATGACTTTATAATGAAATATTATTTCGTCGTAAAGTCATGATTATTTCCTCGTAATTCTTCCACGTAACATGCATGTTTTCTTGTAGTGTTATATTTCCTAAATAATGATTATGTTATTTATTTAAGTACCATAGTAACTCAATAATAGCTATTAAATAATATATATATATATATATAAACACTATATATTGAAAATAACTATATTGTAAATAATAACAAAAATGATTATGAAAAATGTTCAAAATATATATTATCTGAAAAATGTTTAACATTAACTGTAAACAACAAATTTAAATCGATTTTAATATGAACGAAATTATTAACAAGATAAATTACATAAAAAAATTATAATAAAGTTAATTAGGATTATAAAAAGAGTGATATGATCACAACATATTTATAGTACTTCATTATTTTATATTTGTCATTTCTCTATCAACATTTTCTAGAAACGTCATAATTTCATAAAATTACAAAATAGTGAAATCTAAAATTTGGGTGAAAATGTGAAATTATTATAATATATATTTTTTACAAAAATTGGATTAATTATCGGTCATCCATCAGTTGAATCGGTTAGTTTCAGGTTTTAGTAACTTTTGCAGGTTTAAAGATGAATATTTTTTTAAACATAAAACTGAAATATAAGATCACCAGATTAACCGGTTTGACAGCGAGTTTGTGTCAAAATTTAAAAGCACTGATTTAAATATAAAAAGATAAGTACACAAAATTCTTACAAATTAACAAAATATTTGTTAAGCTATTAATGATTTTTTCATCATAAAATATTTTGCACTTTGCAAGTGTGGGTCAACATCTATTTATTCAAAAACCTAATTTTACTCTCTCTCTCTCTCTCTCTCTCTCTCTCTCTCTCTCTCTCTCTCTCTCTCTCTCTCTCTCTCTCTCTCTCTCTCTCTCTCTCTCTCTCTCTCTCTCTCNAAATGCATACTTTAGAAAAAAAACGGCTTCAGAAAATAAGTTTTTTTTTTTAATTAATATTTATCAAATAATAATGATCAGTAATATCTTTAAAATAGTAATTACATTTACTGATTTGTTATAGATTTAAAATTATGAAAATAGATGATTAAAAAATAAATATTTAATACCAAATTTAATATTTTATTATTATGTGTGAAAATCTAAATCATATATCATTTTGAAAGGAGGAATATTATTTAGAAAAATTTCATAAGAATATCCGAACAAAAATTTTAAAAACTTTTTAACACCCAAACTTTTTTAATAACCAATTTAACACTCAATGTTCATTTTAATACCCAAACCATGCTAATTTTAATCAAAAATATTAATAATTTTCAAAAACAAAAAAATATATATATATATATATTCAAACAGAAATCTTAAAAAATTCAAATTTTGAATAAAGTATTAAAATTTAGAAAAAATAATTATGAATTAATTAAATAATTTATTTTAAACTTCATGAAACAAAATAAATTTGAAATTAATCTAAACTATTATTATAAAAATTTATATTGTCAAAAATTTAGTTTATTTTATTTGTAAAGCTTAAATAAAATTTCAGGAATCTTAAGATTTTTTTTGAATTATAGAGTTTAAAAAAATATTTGAAACTTACTAATATTTTTGATTAAAACATATTTTGAGTACTAAAATAAATATATTATAAAAGTAAGTATATTAAAATTATGAAAACAATTAATTATGTATTATTCCATGTAAAATAAATTGGGGTATTAAAAATATATATTAAAATTTAGTTAAAATACTTTTATACTTTTCTACTATTTAGGACACTCAGAAAAAAAAAATTAATTTAAGGATTACGCAAAATATATTTCTAAGGCAAATTTCTCTAAAGACCTCAAAAGAAGTTTTTAAACCAAATTGCACTTAAAGAGAAAAATGATCAAAAATATATGTTTAAATGGTAAAAGACAAGTATCTTTTACAGATATACCATTGTTTTATAGATATAAAAATGTAATTATTTTAAGATAATAAAAAAATAAAATTATTATTATTTTATTTACATAGAAAACTCTTTTCAAAATGATTTTTTCAAATTTTTGTTCAAAAAATCATTTTTTCAATTTTGTTTTTTTGTATTATTTTGAAATCTAAAAATTAGTTTTGAAGCTATTTTAAAAAATATTATTATAAATTTTAAATAATATTTTTAAAAAAATATTAAAACCCATTTATCAAATCTAAAATGTAAATCTAAATTAGTTAACAGGCATACATGTTTTTTACTCTATGTTTTGAAAACCCGACCAACCGGCCTGTCAAACTGATCTGATTATGACTCATTGAAAAAAACAAAAAAAAATCGCTGGTAAACTAGTGATCAATATCAACTTCAAAACCCAGTTTCAAAAAGTCAACATATAATTAATGGGGTTTTAATTATTATTATAATTAAATATTTCATAATTAATGTTTAATTATCACTATTTAATTAATTCTCTATTTAATTTAAGTTTCTTAAGAAAGAATGTGAAAATTTCTTTTTGACTCTCATATATTATTCTTATTTTTCCATATTCATAAAATTTGAGATTTTAGTTGTAAGAATAAATAAATGTGATAATTTTAATGGTTAATCATTTTATTTTTATCAATTTCAATTTACATTGTATTCACTTTTTACTGTATATATAATTAAATTTATGTTTATTATTTTTTCGTAGTTAATAAAAAAATGTATCATAGGTAGAACTACTTTTTAGGTCCATATAGTGTAAATATATGGTTATAAATATATATATATATATGAGAAATTTCCTTAGATAGTCTCTTTTAGTTTGTTCTTAAAAATAGTTTTTAAGGAAGAAAATGATCAAAATATATTTTTTTAGAAGCTAAAAAATTTATTTATATCCCTAGGGTTAACTAATTTAGACTTTAGAGTTTAAAGTTAAGGGGTGGGTTTGGGGATAGGGTTTCAAATTTCAAAAAAAAATAAAAAAAAAATGAAAATTTCAACAAAAAAAAAACTATTTTGGTTATTTTATTTTTCTAGGACTATTTTTGTGACAAAAACTTTAAAATAACTATTCAAGAGAATTGCCCTATATATATTATATTTTTAATAGAAAATTCACTTCAATCAGTCGAACCGGTCTAACCAGTCAACCATTGGCTATACTGAATCGATATTACGTCAATTTGTGTTATCTTATATAATTTCTCTATTTCCAATTTTAGTTTAATTTGTGATTTAAGGTTTTAGCTTGTTGTCGTTTCATAATTTCACGTACTTTATGTGATTTAGGGCATAACTCGTTGAAATGTTGTGGTTGCAAGTACGAAAGTTTGCGGATGTGTGTGGTTGCGGTTTGTAGCGTTATTAAGCGATTCATACAACATGTACCACAGTTATAAATCATTGCGTTTGTGGGATATTTGCAACTAGTTGATTATAAGACAATGCATCAGTTTAATAATAAATTATCAATATTAATACATTATAAAAATATTAAAACATACTAATATTATAAAATATAATAATTATTAATATAATATAATTAATAACAATTTTACTTTTTAGTTTAAATTAAAGTTATAATTTTAATAAAATTTATTTTCAAGATTTATGTTAGAACTTTTAAAAATATATTTTATTCATTTATATATGTATATATATATATATATATGTTTAAAAACTATAGTGAATAGTTTTAGTTTAAATTTTTTATAAAATAATTATTAGTGAATTAAAATTAAAATATAAAAATTATATATATGTTTGTTTATAATATTTTGAATTTTAAATTTAAATGTTAAAATTTAAAATTTAAAATATTTTTTAATATATATATATATATATATATTTACTTATTTTTTTATTTACCAACTGCAACCGCCCGCAACCGCAAACGTTAGCGGGAATCAGTTTTTGGTTTTATGAGATTTGGAGAGTTTGAAAAAATTTGTATAATTTTTGTGATTATTGTAAAACGCTAATTACCATTATTAACCGCCATCTGCTGCTGGTAGTGGGAAAACTAGTCGCACCTTTAATATCATCTAAAGAAATATACATATACATACTCGTATAAATATGCAAAAATTAAGTAAAATGAAGGAAAAAAAATAGTACACATTATTGGTTACTTTTCCAAATTCCAACCTCCTCCACCAGCTAAGCACTACTTGGAAAGTTAATGCAACTTGAGCCTTTACTTTAAAGAATGGTCACCCACCACATTTCCTTTGAAACTACTTTTATATTCTGAGATCATTCATGGCAATATTTAGAAATGTAACATTTGTGATCCTAGGTGTTTAGTGGACTAGTCCTCAACGAATTATATGTTCCAAATTTTCCCAATCACGTGTTTACTAAATACATAAATCTCACGAAAACTAACGATAGTAATTAAAATAAAAATTTATAACAAGAAATAGATTATTGTGTTATTTTTGTCTAGAAGAAGCTTATGAATCCTTCCTAGATATAAGAATCATTTACAGTATTAGCTTTCAAAATACCATCGTACAAATTTACCGATTTATGTAGGCTTGCTTTTACAAGAAAAAAAAACTTTTGTAAGTTACTAAACTTTCTATGCGTTCAGGTATATATATTCTCCTTAGATAAAATATATAGTAATTTATGTAATCTTAGAAAATTCAATGCATCCATTTGACAAGGAACATATGATACCGTAGAAGCAGCAACATAATGAACAAATGATTTGCCCGTTATTATATCAAACCGTCACGTTGGTTAACACAATCATAACATCTATTTTATATTAAGTAGTAGAAGGAAAATACAGAAAAAATCAGTAACCAAAAGAGTGGTGTTTCAATCTCTTTATCATGCAGCATGACTCATGGTAATGAAAAAAATCATATAAATTTAAGTTATAATCACTACAAAAACCAAGCTTTTAACAACGTTTATAAAGTATGCATGGTTAACGTTGATTGTTAGAGCATTGTCAACGGTGAATATCTTCCTAATGGTTTCTAACCAATTTAGTATTAATAACTGTTATGTTATTTAACTAAAAGTTAAATTTTAAATCATAAAAGTAAATGAAAACAGTGAAAAGGAAACATGTGTAAAAAGAATATCTTGCAATTTTTTTTGTTGAAGTTGGTAGCAAAGAACCGATTGTTTCTCTGTCTCTACTATTTCTATTACTTTTTTTTATTTTTTTAACCAGTAGAACATGCCTTAGTAAGTCCATATATATAATGTGTATTAAGTCAATACATAACGTGTGGTGGCTTAGAGCGTTTTGCAGCACCAAGAAATTACCTGTTCTTATTACAGGAAGCGTATTTGTTATATTTTCTTCTTTTTAAACTTAAATGAGGGGTAAATTGAACATTTTACTCTTTCATCTTCTCCAACTCAAAAATCTACAACCCTAGTTCTCGCTGTTAACCATTTTTAAATTAGGTATACATTATTATTTTACATTTTTTTATCTTTTACACTTAAATATCATAAATCTAACATATCATATTTGATTTTAATTATATAATGAGAAATTTACTTTTTTACATTTTCAATTTTAACCGATTTTGTTGAAACCATGGCGACATTATACCACCGACCATCTTTCCTTCGTGTATACAGTGTATGCGGCTGCGTTTTAGAACATAAAACTTACAAAACAAAACACCAGTTGAAATGTCTGATACAAAAGGAATTTGATTTAAAAAAAATGAATATTTCAAAACAAGATACTTTCAGCTGGTTATAATAGTTAACTTCTTGAAGGTTTTTCTACTAAAATTTTATTACTATTTTCCTCTAATAATAAAGAAGAAGAATTAGAATAGCAAAGAAAAATAAATTAATAAAGATAAATTTAATAAAAATAAAGTAAAAATAAATTACTAGCAAAAATAAATAAATTAATTAAGATCAATTAAAAACAAAAGGAAGAGGAGAGGAGAGGAGAGGAGAGGAGAGGAGAGAGACACTACGATAAATTGTGGCTCTTCTACTAGAGGTAGTTGCTCTCAGACTCTGGATCAAATGTCATTCTCCCGCTCCATATTTTTTTAAGTTATTTTTGGGTTTATCTCATAGGATATAGGATGAACATATAGGTTACCATCCAATAAAAATTTGTCATATCATAATATATTTTTTAAATTAAAAAGTAAAAACAAATAAAAACAATAAAAATTACCAAAAAAAAAATTTTTACGTTGTTAACACCGTCAGTAAAACCTTAAACCATAAATACTAAACTCTAAACCCTAAACATTAAACTCTAAACATTAAACTCTAAATCCTAAACCCTTAGATAAACTTTAAGCACTTAGGTAAATCCTAAACCTTTGGATAAATCCTAAACCCTAGAGTAGACCCTAATTAGTAGTAATAGGGTTTACATTAGGATTTAGGATTTATCCAAAGATTTAGAGTTTACTCAAGGTTTAGGGTTTACCCAAGGATTTAGAGTTTACCCAAGAATTTAGAGTTTACCCAAGAATTTAAAGTTTATCCAAGGGTTTAGGGTTCAATGTTTAGGGTTCAATGTTTAGGGTTTAGTATTTAGGATTTAAGGTTCAAGGATTTAAAGTTTTGTGTTTAGGGTTTAGAGTAGTGTTTAGGATTCAGGGTTTTACTGACGGTGTTAATAGTGTTAAAAATAAACTCTATGCAGGGACTGATTCCTTGTGGGTTGCGTGGATTGGACAACATATAACAGCAGAAAAAATATTCTGGACGGCTGATTTCTCAAATGTTGGGAGCTGGATTTGGCACCGACTCATGAAGTTGAGACCTTTGGTAAAACCGAGAATTCTTTGTCATGTAAATTCAGGAAAACTCGCGTCCTTTTTGCATGATAACTGGACGGAGTTAGGGTTGCTTTATGACATCATAGGTCCCCTGGGACCTCAAGTGTCGGGTATTCCGATTGATCTTTCGGTGGCTGATGCTGTCAGAGCGGGGGCTTGGAGAACGAGTAGCACTCGGAATCCTATACTGCTACAGCTCCGACAGGTACTTCCCTCTCAGATTCCAGATATTGCTTCAGCTGATGATGATTATTATATGTGGAGGAACTCAGCAGATGCCCCTCCATCGCTATTTTCAACTTACAAAGTCTGGATTTCATTAAACCCTCCACCGCCGGTCGTTTCTTGGTGTAAGGCTGTCTGGTTCAGTCAGAGAATTCCGAAACACGCTTTCATTCTCTGGCTAATTTTAAAAAATAGAATGTTAACTCGAGACAGGTTGAGGTCTTGGGGTCTTGTAGTTCCAGCGGAGTGCCTTCTCTGTGGTCATGCGGCAGAAACGGTAAACCATCTGGTTTTTGAGTGTCAGTTCTCGGTGGCAGCTTGGAACATGATGCTTTCAAGGGTCAGATTGACCTATCCGGTTTCTCTTCATGCAATTATCTTGTGGTTAACTAATGCTCCAGTGCGAGGGAAGCTGAAGGTAATCTTAAAGCTTGTCTTCCAAGCGTTGGTCTATTTCATATGGAAGGAAAGAAACTCTCGATTGCACTCAGGCGTACACAAACCGGAAGATCAGATAGTGAAAGAAGTTCAACTACAGATAAGAGCAAAGTTACTTGGTCTTGATAGAGAAAAAACAGCCACCTCTCGAAGTTCTCAGCGGCAATCGGAGTCTTATATTTCTACTTGGTTTGAAAGTTTTTGAGGAAAAGAAGTTTATTTCACTCTCAAAGTTACTTCACATAAGTTTCGAAAATCATTTTACCTAACTCTGTTTATCTTCTTCTTTGTATCACAAATGTAAACTTTGCCCATTTCGGCTGATTTGAAATGGTACTTTCAGAAAAAAAAAAAAAAAAAAAGTTCAATTAGGAAATGAACCTAATAATATTTTTTTTTTGTTCCTCTTGAGTACATCTTCAAATAATATATTTTTATCATCAACTAACTTGCATGTCATGAATATACATATATAAGTAAGCAGCGCTGGTGTCGTTATATATATGCGTTTATAAAAGTTAAAAGTAACCAACTTGAATCGAGATTTTTTATGTCTAGAATAGGTTCTTGATTTAAATTTTAGTTTTGTTTTCAACTTGCATGGTATATTGTTTAGATAGAATTTTTGCTAGTTACTATACATTTACAGAAGGAGTCGAACACTTGGCCTCATGTAGATGAAAGAGAAAAGTAGACATTGACCCAACGTAAGTCATACAATTTTAGAAAGCCAGTTTTCAAAAAAAAAAAAAGTCATACAATTCTTATCAATAAAATTATCTTAATGTATAATGGAAAGACTCACAAGAAACAGTGAAATTCCATTAAATTGTTATGTTGGTATCATGCATGATTGATTTTTACTCCAAACTTTTTGGCAAATCATGGCTAGCCATGTCCACCTTTATTCGTGAGGTATGTGTGCGTTCGTTTCATGCAAAATTGTGCTTTATAAGATAACGAAAATATACTAAAAAAAAGGAAAATAACGAAAATAAAAAGGAAAATAACGATCCACGAAGATAGCGATCACGTCGGCTTTATCTTGAGATCTTATAAAAAGAGAAAGATTAAAAGATAGGTATGAGAAGATAATGATATGATTAGCCGGATTTGTTATTGCCACTAAGTAAAATGCATTTTATTTTGTTTTCTTAAATTATTTGTGTCGCAGTTCTTCTTTTTCATGCCTCCCCTAACCTTATATAAGGCCAGACGAGAAAATTGAACTGATTTCCATGTTTTGGATTGACGATTTTTTTTGCTATCTTAAGTATTGCGAGTAAAACCTTACAAAAAATTGAAAGCAATATTGTTTCCTATGAAGTTTACGTTCCATTTACATCTAGATATATAATTCATACACTTTCTATAAATCAAGTATTAATTACACTTATCTATTCTAAACAAACTTGAGAATATTCAAAAAACATTATTCAGTATCTATCATTCTCATACAATTTTGGCGTCGGAGTTCGTCACGCCCAAACTAGATTAAAAGTTGTTGAGCAAGCATAATGGAAGACCCACTGTGATATGTTTGCATTTTACAGTGATGATGGAATATGTAATACATGCACCTAACTCATTTGAACCTTTTCTCTAACAAAGTGAATGTCAATCTCTATATGCTTCGTTCTTTGATGTTGGACTGAGTTGGATAAGAGGTAGACTGCATTTGCTACACCCATATATTTGGCTTCCGTACTTAATCTCGATCCATTTAACTGTCATTTTGGGGACCAGAAGACATCTGAGAATGATGTAGGCAGAAAATTTTGGAGAAAGATTTTGTGTTTGATAATTGTTTTGATTATGATAGCATAAACATTGAAGTACTCTTAGATGAGTATTGGATATGGCTTTGAGAATGGTGTGGTGTTTTAGTGGAAAAAAAATTAAGAATATGAACAATCAACTGACCCCACTATTTTTTTAAAAAATATTTGTTTTTATATAAGAAAAGTTGTATTGATTCCACTAAAAATAAAAATTTATCCTCACTAAAATTTTTTTGACCCCAATATAAAATGTTTTTGGTTCTGCCATTGTGAACAATTGTATGAAAAGCTTTTACCCAGAAGTGGAAGGTAGGTTTGCACGCTTCATCTTCAGAATCAGTTTAAGGGAGAGTGCCACCAAAGTGGCAAGATACATCGAAGCTTTGACAATGCGTTAAAAATAACTCTCACCAAGCATCATAATTGTGATCATTAATGTCTAAGAGGATATGAATATGGGACTTGATATTAGTAACACCATATGCTCTTTCGAGAATTTCAGGTGATGTTGCCACCGGAGAGAAGATAGGAGCTATGAGATGAGATGAAGACATGAAAAAAGAGAAGTAGAATATAAGAGAGAAAAACGATTTTAAAAATATTCTCAGAACTTTGAATCCTCTGATACCAAAGCAATATTGTGTTCCTTGAAATTTACATTCCATTTATATCTAGATATATAGTACATACAGTTTCCATAAATCGGGGATTACACTTATCTACTCTAAACAAACTTGAGAATATTCAAAAGAATAATACTCAATATCTATCAATATGAAGTGAAAATTTTACTTTTTACTACAGCATTCAAATCCCCCAAAAAAGCTAGCTATTCACTTCAATAGAATACTATTCACTCCAATAAAATACTATTCACTTATTTTATTTATAAAATATACAATTAAATAAATAACAAATAAGAACTTAAATACATATAATATTATACAATATCTTTTAGTGTTGTGGTTGAAAAAGAACTTATTTTTAATGTTGAATTAAACTATACTAAAATAGTGTTGCTTTAACACTAAAATAGTGTTATGGGTTGGAGATGTCTTAAGTATCTGAATTTTATATATTAGTTCCCATCCTAACCCTAAAGAGCATGATAAAGTTGGGTGGATTGTCAAGGCTTTAGCCATGAGTTGGGAAAGTGCTAGTAATATTGACTCTTTTTCTTGTGTCAATATTTCACAAGAGTTATTAAAAAAGACTCAACTGAAATTCGTAATTTGTTTTTCCAAACTGCATCTGACGACCAAAAAAATTGCATCTATGTGGGCAGTGATCTGATTTGAACGATGTTTTAGATGCATTTTCTTCAGTTTTACAATAAATATCAATTATAAATTTTCCAAACATATTAAATAAATATTATTACAATAGATAATTCATAAAATAAGTTACTATTTAGTTACTTTTACATCTGAAATAAAATTTAAAATAAATACCAATATTTACATTGAAAACTAAAGCAAGAGTTAATTAAAACACTTTATCACTCCTAAATCCCAATATATCTTTTACCCTAGGGCTGGGAATAATATCCAAACCCGAAGTATTTATCCGAACCGATCCGAAAAATAGGATACCTGATCCGGTCGGCTCTTGCCTAAATATCCGAATGAGACCATCTTTCAAAAACTAAAAAAAACGAACCCGACCCGCACCGAGAACCGAATGAGTATCCAAACATATTCAAACATATAAATATTTATATAAAATATCATTTTAAATTATATTTATAATAGTATTAATACCTGATACTAAAATTATAAATCAAATGTATTAGTTATTTTTGGTATTTATAGACAAAAATGGATGTTTTGGATAAAAATACTCAAATAACATTATATCCATGGTTACTTTCGGATAAAATAAATAACCAATTTGAACGATATAAATTGAGTATTTTTGGATTTTTAAGTTGTTTTTGATAAATTTAAGTAGTTTGGATACAAAATATCCAAATAAAATCGAGTAGTTTGGTTCTTCGGTTAAAACCCGAACCCACCCGGATCCGGGAGAATCCAACTCGAACCCGACCCGGTTTTTTATAATATCCGAATAGGACTATTTTTCAAAATCCAAAAAATCGATACCCGAATGGATAGTATCCATATCCGAAGGGGTACCCGAATTCCCATGCCTATCTTACCCAATCAATTGAATTTCATATATCTAATATCATATACGTTAAACTGGAAAATGGTAACTGACAGAAAAAGTTACAATATTTCTCTCCTTCGTTACCACACATAATCATTTGACTTTTACTATATCTTACAGTTTGTATCTTTGACAACGATGCTAATGGTATGGTACCAAATTGTAGGCAGCAGGACGATCCTGATATTTATGAATTTAGAACCAAATAATTTTTTTGGCCTAAAGAATTTTTATAAGGTTTTTTTGGACTTTTAAGAACATTATAATGTTAAGAAAATATTTTTAATATATATGTCAATTGTGAACTTACTCATTAAACTTGTATAGTTAAAGTTATAATAATAATTTTATTAACGACAACAATATTATATTTAATTTTTATTACATATTTTTGATTAATTCTGTAAGTTTTTTTTTTTTCTAAATGGAAAGCAAAAAGTGAAAATATCATCCCATATACAATTCATGAATATATATATATATATATATATATATATATATATATATATATATATATATATAT